>OX155895.1:70099928-70331825 GCA_944588485.1 Phosphuga atrata
AGAATGTAGCAAGGACCGTTGGTTTAACCAACTCGGATGGTATCAATTTACATTCAAGTAATTTTTGAATTGTTTAGTCGGAATCTCTTAAAATATTCTGAATATTCATAATAGACAAATAATTTCTGGAAGCCAATTTTGTATATACTTTATACAAACATGTGACGCAGAAAAATAAAAATAATTTTTTTGTTGTCAAAAGTAATTTTGGCAACGCTTACCCAATTGTATCTACATTCTCAGTTGTGTGACCAGTCATACAAGTCAGTTATTTGGTTGGAGATACAAATTTTTTTATTACAAAAAGTAAAAAGAAAAATGGTGGATATACAGGACACTTAAATAATTAACTCGAGACATTGTAGCTGTTTGTAGCGTGGCTGTTCAATACGACGCTTAAGATTGTATACATGTTGCCAAAATTATAGTTTTTCATATAAACGGGCATATAAACGTGGTAACGTCGAGTTAGTTGCGTTCGCATCTACTATCTGTCATCTTGAAAATGTCAACAATTATTTTCAACAAAAACACGAATATTTATTAAAGCAACTTAGACAACGTAGAAGCTTAATTTATGCTTTCGGATCTTAGTTTAAGGGTGCCAAAGACGATTAATAACAGTTACTCCGGGTAAAAATTCACAACACTAAGTTTCAAAACAATCCCGCATTCTTTACCTAACCCCCAGTTCCTTGTTTCCATCTGTTTTTCCACTATAACATATCGTATATGATTTGTAGTCTCTGATACCTTTGCTTATCCATCTGGTCTCTTGGACCGCTGTAATTGCTAGGTCGTATTTGTTGATTTCTTCTACGAGCGCTCTTTGTCCTCCTGGTTGCTCAATAAACCAGTTCGTACATTGCAGGTTCCAAAAGAAAATTCCTTGTCCGTTTGCTGATGTCGTTGTTTTAGGTTATGGTTGGTTCTCTCTCCCAACTCTACCGGTTCTACATAGAACCGCGAATAAACCAGGAGGATCAAATTGGACGGTATTAACATAAAACCGCTACCAATTTTTACAGTTTTAACATAAAACCGCTGACAAATTTACATTGTTAACATAAGACCGCTACCAAATTTGACAATGCTAACATAAAACCGCTGCCAAATTTGACAGTATTAACATTAACCCATTAACACTGTCAAATTTGGCAGCGGTTTTATGTTAGCACTGTCAAATTTGGTAGCGGTCTTATGTTAACACTGTAAATTTGGCAGTGGTTTTATGTTAAAACTGTAAAAATTGATAGCGGTTTAATGTTAATACTGTCAAATTTGGCATCGGTTTTATATTAATACTGTCAAATTTGATATCGGTTTTACGTTAACACTTTCAAATTTGATAGCGGTTTTATGTTATCACAGTCAAATTAGGTAGCGGTCTTTTGTTAACACTGTAAAAGCAGCGGTTTTATGTTAAAACTGTCAAATTTGGTACAGTTTTATGTTTCAAATTTGGCAGCGGTTTTATGTTAACTGTGTCTTTTAATAAAACTACAATACACCAATCTCTTTCTGAAATAAATTGTGTGTAAGTCCAGAAAGTATAATTACTGCCTGTATTTGAAGCCGGTTCAAAGATTGCAATTCCTTCTGATTCTAGCAGAAAGCTCCATCCCTACAGTTTTTCTTCCAAATCACTGCTTTACAGTTTGTCTTGCAAATGTTCCGCAGATTTTCTTGAAAATCAATGTTCCTCAGTTTTTGTTAAGTGTTTCCTTTGCCAAAACTCTTCCATTCAAAATTCTTATGTTATAATGGAAGTTATTGACTTTTTCTAAATCTAGGGTCTCGGGATATATCTTTGCCTGCATTGTTCCCGATGCTCATTGCGAATCTAACCCTTCTAATCTCACCCTTGGCCATTTGTACAATCTTGCACAACCTTTAAATTTTTTCATGGGATGTTTTACACTTCTTTCCAATTGTTTCTTTAACTCATAACTTTTATATGGCATATCACGGAGATTTCTAGCTTTCTATTTTTACCAATCGATTCAGCATCCTAAATTTAGTCGGAAATCATATATCATATTCCTAGTAAGCTTTTGATTAAGAAATTCTTTCGAACCGGCAATCGATCTTTTGGAGCAGTGGTGCGTAAATTATTTACATTTGGAGCTTTGAAAGCTTGTGCGAATTCTCCATTTGTTATAGGATTCATTCTCCATTATACCAACATGCATTGGCTCCTATTATATAGTTACTTATCTTATCTTGACTAACTGTGGACAGCTTTCCAAACCATTTGACTTCGGGAATCCGAATTGTCCTTATCAAGTAGCCTTTATCAAGTTTAAATTCATCAGGAAAGACAGGTAGATTAGAAGAAACTTTGAATTTGTTTTTTTCCCTTCGGGTTAAAGAGAAAGATCTGATCTTAAAAAACAATGTTGTTTATCTAGTGTCTTGTTTTAGTGTCACTAGGGCTTTACACGAGAACGATATTTTTCTCGTCTCGTCTCGCCTCGTAAAAGTGAGACGAGACCGAGTTTAGAAATTTGTTTAGGCGAGAGCGAGACCGTATGTGGTCTCGCCCTAACGGGACACGAGAGCGTTTGTGGGCTCGCTTTTGCGAGACATGAGAGTCTCGTTTCTGATCTCGTTCATACTTCTTCAATCTTTAACTCTGACACGGGCAGCCGTAATATTTTCTTGCGTAAATTTGAACTGCTCGTTCTGGCCTCGGGCACGTTATAATAATAATAATAATAATACTTTATTGTGCAACAGAGCGAACCCCAATGACAGAACAATAATAATATATATATATATATATATATATATATATATATATATATATATATATATACATACACATACAAGACACACACATGCATACATATATACAAACACACGTACATACATACATCTATATACATACATATACACATATAAATACATAAACAAATGGTGTAAACCCATACAAGTAATACAAGTATTAAATATCAATATACAACACAGTAAAAATGATTACATAGAACAAGTAAATAAGTATATAAACATTAGTCTTATAAAAATTTATCTTATAAAATATATCCTGAGATGCTTCGTTAGCAGCTTTACACATTACGAAGATAGGTGCTCTACGTAGTACGTTAGTCCTTGGAATCGCCAGACGAAAACTGGCGGTAGATCTAGACGATTAACTGGGATATTGATTGGAATTTTGCCCAAGAGAAATGAACAGTCTATCTGACTATGCAAGAGCTTAGAGGTATATTGTGCACAGCAATGACTCCTTCTGTCTTCTAGAGAAACCATGTTATGTCTAATTAACAATTGATTGAGACTAGTTCCTATCTCAGGATAAACTCCATTAAGTCTGTAGGACAGGTATTTCAAAAAACGTCTATGAATTCTGTCAAGTTTGAACGCGTGTGATGTATATAAAGGATACCACACGAGAATAGCGTACTCCAGTTTGCAGAGGACGTATGTACAAAAAAGTTGCTTCATTAGGTTAGTATCGGTGAAGTTGCGACTAACGCGCATTACAAATCCTAAGGACTTCGATGCAGAGGAGCACACGCTATCGAGGTGGTCGAGAAATGTTAGGCGAGAATCAAATATGACACCGAGATCTTTCATTATTTCCTTCTTGGCAATAGGGCTACCATCAATTGTATAGATAGTTTGTATTGGAGAAAGAGTTTTTGAGTACGAAACATAACAACACTTGGTGGTATTAAGTAATAATTTGTGTTTAAGACACCATCTCACAAATGAGTCCATGTTATTTTGTAAGTGTAACATATCCCCATGGCACTTAATCGATTTATATAATTTTATGTCATCAGCAAATGCTAATACGGGACACGATATCGTGGACAGTAGGTCAATAATAAAGATAATGAATAATAAGGGACCCAAGTTAGAGCCTTGGGGGACACCCGATGTTGCTAGAAATTCAGTTGATACGAACCCATTATAGTATACGTAACAAACTCTATTTTCTAAATAGGACTTAAGTAGTGCTAAAGCTTCACGGTTTAAGCCTAGGTTGTAAAGTTTTTGTAAAATAAGGTTGTGTTGAATCTTGTCGAAAGCTTTAGATAAATCAGTATATATCACATCAACATGTCCGCGGTTATCAATTTCTTCCGATACGTATTGTGCAAATGTTGCTAAATTAGTACATGTGGAACGACCATTCACAAATCAATGTTGTTTAGGAGAAATAAAACTTTTTACTTTATTATAAATAACACGGTAGAGGAAAATTTCAAAAACTTTGGCAAAGTTGGATCAAATGGATATCGGCCTATAGTTGGAGATACAAGACTTGCCGCCATTCTTGAAGACTGGTGAGATGCGAGCGCGTTTCCACCTATTCGGGAATGTGCAAGTTTTAATGGATAGATTAAAAAGAATCATTAAGGGTTGAGCGAAAACAAACCTACAATCACGTACTAAAAATGAAGGTATAGAATCATCACCAGCTGTAAATTTATTAGATAATTGGGACATAATTAGTAGAAGGTCCTTTTCATTAACTTCAGGAAAGTTAAAAGGAACAATGTTATTTAAATATTCAGTAGGAGCAGTAGCATCAATTGAAGAGAACGAACTTGAGAAAAAGTCAGCAAAAGCGTTAACTATGGTGTTAGGCTCAGAAAACTCGGAATCTTCATTATGAAGCGTACCAGGGATTCTTGAGTGACCACGCTTGTTATTTAAATATTTCCACACGTCAGTTGGATTTTTCTTAATATTGCTTTCCATCCTAAGGATATAAGTTTTATAGCAATTCGCAATTTTAGCTTTACTTTGTCTGCGTAGTTGACTGTATTTGTCATAAAATAGGCGATCACCAGTTCTTGACCATTGCTTCCTATATTTTTCTTTCAATCGTAAGAGAGACCTAATTTCGGGGGAATACCATATAGGATACTTTGAAACAGAGTAAGATTTCTTAGGCACAAACTCATCCAAGCATTGATATAATGTGGTATAAAAGGAATCAACAGCATCATTCATGTTATTATACTGTTCCAATGAAGATGACCAATCAATATCGCAAAGGGATTGATACAATAACATTAAATTAGATTTACGAAAATTAACCGCCATTTGGCTATTAGACGGAAACGAACGAAAATGATGTGATTCGAGAATACATATATTAATGTCTAGCGCAGGATGATAATTATCTTCCTTAACTAGGGGAGATATGGAGTGTAAAACAGACAAATTATGATTTATATTGGCTAGCACTAAATCTAACAAATTATTGCTTAAGTTACTGACGTTATTATATTGGGTAATGTCGAGAGCATTGTTAAATTGTTGCAAACAGTGAGCTTTATTCGAAGCTGGAGTACCAGCTCTTGAAACATCAGGAATGTTAAAATCGCCAACAATAATTAACTGATGATCAACAAGGAGTGTTTCCAAGGCGGACATGAAGGTTTCGAAGTCTTCATTTGGAATATCAGGGGGTATGTAAACTACACCAATAATAAGCTTCAGTGAGCCGATGAAGCACTTGCATAATACAATATCAACGAGGGGAACAATATTAATAAGCCTGGAAATATCCACTGGTATGCAGAGCACGGTCGCAGAGCACTATCTGATAATTAGACGGAAATAATTCAAAATCGAATACAGAATCATTAAGCCACGTTTCACTCAGCAGAATAATATCAAAATCAGAGCTACAGGAGTTACAATAAAAGTTATCAGTCTTAGAGTTTAAACCTCTTACATTTTGATAGTAAATTGAACACATCTCAGATTTTGATGCGCTGTTGGACACCTGTTGGTTTTGTTTTGAATGTTTCAAGAGATGGTTCTCAGCTTCCTTGATTATTTGAGTATCTGTTGGGGATTTTATATTTATTTTAGCATTTTCGCTGGGGCCCTTTCTAATCTTAATAAAAAATTATTGATGCAGGCATGACGCGGCCAAATATCTGGGCTTTTTTTTATATTTCATTATATATTTGACGGTATCTGATATTTGACGAGATGAGACGAGACGAGGCGAGACGAGGCAACCGGTTACGAGAGCGAGAGCGAGACGAGGAAAATGGTTCCTAGAGCAAGAGCAAGAGCGAGACTGAGACGAGACTAGTTTTTTTCACAAGCCCTTTGTGAAGCCCTAAGTGTCACGGAAGTGAACTGAGTCCTAGTGAATAATACAAATATCTGTTGTCTTTCAAAATAAGATTTGTTTTCTGGTCTTAAAATGACTTAAGAATATAATAGAGATTCGGAAAGGTTGAACATACCTATTTATATATTCAAGCTGTGTTTCACTCTAATAAGTTGGTATGATTTTATCTGTAATTAGTTTAGTTTCACCCTATATTTAATTCATGTAAATCAATAACTGAAACTAAGTTCAGGTCTTTTCACACACCTCTCAAAACATAACCTATTTTCGACAGTCCAACACATGGTTTCAAACTAATGTAAGTGTTTTCCAATTTATAATTCATAAGAGCAAAGCTGCACTCATGAGAAATAGATCTCGAAACGATATTCATTTTGAGTTTGTATCTTTAATTAGTTTAGTTTCGCCCTATATTTAATAAATTTGTAAAAAATATAGTCGTAAAGTCGAACCCACTAGAGATATTTTCTCTTTAAAATTTTAGCAAAGAATTTGTCATTTCTTCTGCAAACTCGTCAAATCTAAGAAATACTTGAGACTAACTTGTTGCTTAGATTTCCAAACCAAATCCTAAATAAGCATATTAATACCCAATCTACTCCAATCTAATACAGCTCTCTCTAATATTTACCCACTAATCTTCCCTCCAACCCAATTTTATCTATTAACTCCCCACATTCCAACAAAGACTTCATTCTGAAAAAAAAAAATCCGTGAAAGAAGTTACTTGTGGATTCGCCATACTTAACACCCTTTGTATCAGTGTGCGTATGGGGGCTGTGACTGCTCGCAAGATAATTCTGTTTGGTTAGGAGGGTCTTGCCTCAAGTAGGGGATTTTTATTTCAAGCCAGGCGCGCGCGACCTCGCCTAATTCCCTTCTAATCCTCTCACCTGTTAGAGATGCTTACCCACATTAAAAGAACATACCATGCAAATAGATTGTTTGGGACGTGATGAGGTAGGGAAGATGAAGGGATCAAGCTTTAAATTAATGTCAAGTTTTTTTTAATAAAACTGCAGTAAAGTGAATGAAGCGCAAGACAAAGACTTGTGGGATATGTGTGAAGGGATTATGATTAGACGGTGAAAACTAGTTTGTAAATTATACGCCAAGTAGTCTATACAGACCGCAGTTGTAAGTTTGAGTTGTAACTTGTCCAACTAGTTTTGAAACATGAATGGGGTTTAATTCGTTCGTTATTCAAGGATTGGACCGGATAGACTAAATGTGTAAATCTAGATTTTGAAACAGATTTAATTGTTCGTAATAGTATATTTACAAATTGGGAAAACGCTTTCAGACTCACTTTAGAATTTTCTATTCACTTGATAAATAATGATTTTAAGGAAATACATTTTCTCACATTTTCCGCAGATTTCACTGTCATAACTTTTTAATAGCTTGTCACAGGGATTTCTAGTTTTTACCAATCGGTTCGGCATCCCAAATATAGTCGGAAACATATAATAAGTTTTAATTAAAAAATACCATCGAACCAGCCATCGATGTGTTGGAGGACTCTTACATTTTAATTCGCTTCTCGTGTATTTTTCAACCGATTTCCACAAATTTAGTCTGGAAAGATGCGTAAGGAATTCGGCTAAATTATTCTGCAGGCAAAAACATGTAATAAGTGAATAGAAACGAATAAAACTTGAAAAACAAGCTATATCTTGAGCATTTTGAGGCAAATGTTCCGAAAAAATCGTCAAAACAATTCATCGTTTTGATCAGAAAAATAGTGCGTTTTCAGTATTTCTATAATCTTCTCGGGAGTAAATAAATTTTCATAGTTGATAGCGTCAATTTCCGCCATGTTTTCGGGCACTTTTTTGACGTATACCCATTGAAAATAACAAAATGTGCCTGAAACTTTCATATTCCCGCCTTTTAAACATGGCGCTGACGCGCATGCGCTTAACTAGCCGTAAAAAGGTCTATTTGACGACCCTAAAAACCTTTGGTAAATGCATCTAGAGAAATGATTCTAGTCTGAGTTTATAAACTTTGTGAGAAAGTTTTATAAAAAAGCTTTTCTTTTTCAATAAAGACTAAATAATATTAGTCAGAGATAATTTAGAAACAGTGTTAGCAACTAATCTAGTTTACTCCTTGATTGTTTTATTGTTATTCAAGTGCGTCTATTAGCTAATAAAACTGTAACAGTAAACACGGTTGACACCAATCTTATTTTCTTTCATTTCTACGGCATTGTTCCGTCTGTGTAACTGACTTAATACTTACCGACTATTCATTTATACTTGGGATACTGCGTGTACTAGTTCTTCAAACACAATCACACTTTTCATTTAACTGTTAATTCGAAAACAAAACTCTCAAAAATTAAAATTTCGTCTGTCGTGAGACAAAACGTGATTGTGTTTGTTCTATTGCCAAACGCGTTTGGGAAACGGTACGGAGTTAATTTCCAGCTCTATATTTGGTGAAATGCATTTTTTTGTCCAACTATATACGCAATTTCATGGTGTTAATTTAAATTGTGAAATGTTTAAGTCGACGATAATGAGCTCAAATCTTTGGATAACGTTGCCGGAAAATGGCGAACGGGATAATGGGCAAGAAACGTTGTCATGTGTTTGCATTACGGCTTACTCAGATTATTATTCATCGGAATATCAAAGCAAACCAACAAAATGCAACAATGGAAGCCCTCGATTTGACGCTTGAGCTTTCAATATTCTGGAGACGCGTTTACGGATTCAATTGTGTATTATAAAAGTTAAGTGCTTTCAAATATACCAATAACTTAATTTAGCACAAAATATACAGGGTGTTAGGGAAACATGCGGATAAAAATCCAAGGGGTTTATTCCTTAGTATATTCTAAGAATATTTCGTCTTGCGATGATTTCTAAAAAATCCTGTGTTTCGAAGATACAGGGCGAACAAAATTTGCGACAGAAACAACATTTTATTATCAAAAAGTACAAGTTGACTTAAACTTAACTTAAGTACAGTTGCTCAATGTACAATAAATATTCGAAATAACTTCCTCCAGCCTGGATACAAGCATTCAATCTTGAGTGACGAACTTTTTCAAATACACCGGGGTTGTTTCTAATTGAGTTACACCCAGCAATTATCCGATTTCGCAATTCTGCACTGGAGTATCGTCCAAATTCTGCACTGGACTAGCGTAAACTAATGACTTTAGGTAGCCCCATACGAAATAATCCATGGGATTTAAGTCTGGGGATCGTGCAGGCCATGCGTGTGGTAAATCCAGCGATTTCCGTATGTAGCTGTTAAAACATTACGAGCAATCAAATTGAAATGTGTTGGTGCACCATCGTGCATATACCACATTGCAATTCTTGTCGCCAATGCTACATCCTGCAGAAACTCTGGCGGTGTTTCTTCCAAAAAGTTGCGATACATCTCGCCAGTACGTCTTGCTGGTAGAAATTAGGAATGTTGCGGATGCAGATATTTTCCACGGATACGGATATTTGTAGGCTCACATCCGCGGATGCGGATCTTAAGATATTTTATAAGAAACTGTATGGCTGAAGAAATAAAATAATCTCGGCAGTACGTCTTGCTGGTAGAAATTATGGATGTTGCGGATGCAGATATTTTCAGCGGATGCGAATATTTGTAGGATCACATCCGCCGATGCAGATATTAAAATATTTTATAAGAAACTATATGGCTGAAGAACTAAAATAATCTCGCCAGTACCTCTTGCTGGTAGAAATTAGGGATGTTGCGGATGCAGATATTTTCCGCGAATGCGGATATTTGTAGACTCACATCCGCGGATGCGGATCTTAAAATATTTTATAAGAACTTCCATGGCTGAGGAAATAAAATAATCTCGCCAGTACGTCTTGCTGGTAGAAATTAGGGATGTTGCGGATGCAGATATTTTTCTCAGATTCGGATATTTGTAGGCACACATCCGCGGATGCGGATCTTAAGATATTTGATTAGAAACTGTATGGCTGAAGAAATAAAATAATCTCGCCAGTACGCCTTGCTGATAGAAATTAGGGATGTTGCAGATGCAGATATTTTCCGCGGATGCGGAGATTTGTAGGCTCACATCCACGGATGCGGATCTTAAGATATTTTATAAGAAACTATATGGCTGAAGAAATAAAATAATCTCGCCAGTACCTCTTGCTGGTAGAAATTAAGGATGTTGCGGATGCAGATATTTTCAGCGGATGTGGATGCGGATGTTTGTAGGCTCACATCCGCGGATGCGGATCTTAAGATAATTTATAAGAAACTGTATGGCTGAAGAAATAAAATAATCTCGCCAGTACGTCTTGCTGATAGAAATTAGGGATGTTGCAGATGCAGATATTTTCCGCGGATGCGGAGATTTGTAGGCTCACATCCACGGATACGGATCTTAAGATATTTTATAAGAAACTGTATGGCTGAATAAATAAAATAATCTTGCCAAACGTCTTGCTGGTAGAGATTAGGGATGTTGGGGATGCAGATATTTTTCGCGGATGTGGATGCGTATATTTGTAGGCTCACATCCGCGGATGCGGATCTTAAGATATTTTATAAGAAACTATATGGCTGAAGAACTAAAATAATCTCGCCAGTACCTCTTGCTGGTAGAAATTAGGGATGTTGCGGATGCAGATATTTTTCTCCGATGCGGATATTTGTAGGCACACATCCGCGGATGCGGATCTTAAGATATTTTATTAGAAACTGTATGGCTGAAGAAATAAAATAATCTCGCCAGTACGTCTTGCTGATAGAAATTAGGGATGTTGCAGATATTTTCCGCGGATGCGGAGATTTGTAGGCTCACATCCACGGATGCGGATCTTAAGATTTTTTATAAGAAACTATGTGGCTGAAGAAATAAAATAATCTCGCCAGTACCTCTTGCTGGTAGAAATTAAGGATGTTGCGGATGCAGATATTTTCAGCGGATGTGGATGCGGATATTTGTAGGCTCACATCCGCGGATGCGGATCTTAAGATATTTTATAAGAAACTGTATGGCTGAAGAAATAAAATAATGTCGCCAGTACGTCTTTTTTTGTAGAAATTAGGGATGTTGCGGATGCAGATATTATCCGCGGATGCGGATATTTGTAGGCTCACATCCGCGGTTGCGGATCTTAAGATATTTTATAAGAAACTGTATGGCTGAAGAAATAAAATAATCTCGCCAGTAGGTCTTGCTGGTAGAAATTAGGGATGTTGCGGATGCAGATATTTTCCTCAGATTCGGATGCAAATATCTGTAGACTAACATCCGCGGATGCGGATTTTAAGATATTTTATAAGAAACTATATGGCTGAAGAAATAAAATAATCTCGCCAGTACGTCTTGCTGATAGATATTAGGTATGTTGCAGATGCAGATATTTTCCGCGGATGCGGAGATTTGTAGGCTCACATCCACGGATGCGGATCTTAAGATATTTTATAAGAAACTATATGGCTGAAGAAATTAAATAATCTCGCCAGTACTTCTTTCTGGTAGAAATTAGGGATGTTGCGGATGCAGATATTTTCTGCGCATGTGGATGCGTATATTTGTAGGCTCACATCCTCGGATTCGGATCTTAAGCTATTTTATAAGAAACTGTATGGCTGAAGAAATAAAATAATCTTACCAGTACGTCTTGCTGGTAGAGATTAAGGATGTTGCGGATGCAGATTTTTTCATATCCGCGGATGCGGATGCGGATATTTGTAGGCTCACATCCACGGATGCAGATCTAAAGATATTTTATAAGAAACTATATGGCTGAAGAAATAAAATAATCTCGCCAGTACCTCTTCCTGGTAGAAATTAGGGATGTTGCGGATGCAGATATTTTCCGCGGATGTGGATGCGTATATTTGTAGGCTCACATCCGCCTGTGCGGATCTTAAGATATTTTATAAGAAACTGTATGGCTGAAGAAATAAAATAATCTTGCCAGTACGTCTTGCTTGTAGAGATTAGGGATGTTGCGCAGATATTTTCCGCGGATGCGGAGATTTGTAGGCTCACATCCACGGATGCGGATCTTAAGATATTTTATAAGAAACTGTATGGCTGAAGAAATAAAATAATCTCGCCAGTACGTATTGCTGGTAGAAATTAGGGATGTTGCGGATGGAGATATTTTTCGCAGATTCGGATGCGGATATCTATAGACTCACATCCGCGGATGCGGATTTTAAGATATTTTATAAGAAACTGTATGGCTGAAAAAATAAAATAATCTCGCCAGTACGTCTTGCTGATAGAAATTAGGGATGTTGCAGATGCAGATATTTTCCGCGGATGCGGAGATTTTTAGGCTCACATCCACGGATGCGGATCTTAAGATATTTTATAAGAAACTATATGGCTGAAGAAATAAAATAATCTCGCCAGCACCTCTTGCTGGTAGATATTAAGGATGTTGCGGATGCAGATATTTTCAGCGGATGTGGATGCGGATATTTGTAGGCTCACATCCGCGGATGCGGATCTTAAGATATTTTATAAGAAACTGTATGGCTGAAGAAATAAAATAATGTCGCTAGTACGTCTTGTTTGTAGAAATTAGGGATGTTGCGGATTCAGATATTCTCCGCGGATGCGGATATTTGTAGGCTCACATCCGCGGTTGCGGATCTTAAGTTATTTTATTATTTAAGAAACTGTATGGCTGAAGAAATAAAATAATCTCGCCAGTACGATATCCCTACGACATCCCTAATTGCTGATAGAAATTAGGGATGTTGCAGATGCAGATATTTTAAAAAAATTCGTTCCTCTTGAGCGTCGAAACGGGAAAATGTCATTTTCTGTTGTAAAACTGAACGGGCCCTCGACCCGTGTCTGCCTGCCGCTCGCAAGTCCCACACGGTGTCCTCCAGGTGCCAAAAACAGGAGATCGTTTCTAGCACCTTTGAGGAGCAATTTTGGTCAGCGGCTCGATTTTTTTACTGCGTCCTAGTGCCGCGTCGATTTCACGTTTTTTGACGTCATGCGGAAAAGTACGCGACCGTCGGTTCACCCGGTGCGGCGGAAAATGTAAGCGAAAAAAAAACGTTTTTTCCATAACATCTGTGGACGCCGTACTCGTGATTGAAGAGCGCCGCGTCTCCAAATCGGTTCGTTCGATGCGAGATGTTTAACTGCAACGGACGGTGCAAGAATCTGGTACCTCCGGCATCCTGTTCCAGCTCTGGGCCAATTTTAACACAAAAATCGGAAAAATGTGGTGTTTTTTTCACCTAATTTGCGGGGATCCCTCTCCTGGGATACCCAACAGTCGGATCGGGACAGGACCGGCACCAATCGATTCGGCATAGTGCCTTTTAGTTTGTTTTTGGAGTTTAATTGCGATTGCACGCCGGATGGCGCCCGAAAAATGTTTTGCAGACGTACGCCAGAATCCACCGGGATTTGATAAATAAAAGAGCAGGGCGTCGCGGTGGCGGTTTCTAAATACAGAACGAAAGGGTCTATAAGGCGATAGGAACGACGCACCGCTCGATCGCATTTGGGGGTCTCGACGCCCGTCCAAATTCGAAACGAATTTTGCAAAATTGAGTAAATTGAAACCTTCAATATTTGGTTAAATGTTTTAGAATTGTATTGCTCTTTTCAGGGATTATAGTCCCATGTGTCTACTTTCGAGCGACACCTCTCTTGGCGCATTACACCTCCGGGGACGTTCCGCAGGCCCCAATTCGCTTTTTTCACGTTTTTAAGTGACTTTTTAAGTCACTTTTTTCACCTCTTCAAACGGAAACGCGGAAAAAATATTTACATTTCCAGTCCTACAAGTGCATGCCCAGTGAAAAGGCCAATAGTATGGCGTTTGAATTTCTCAAATCTATCAACGGATTCGCACTCCAGATCAAAAAAAATACGACCATTGCTTGCCGCTGAATCGCCAATTTACACTTACAGCTGATCATTTTGACATTATTTTCGCTCAGGTTATGTGCAAATATCATTGTTGAAGTTTATCCGTTTTTGATTATTCGTGTGCTTGTATATAATAAATCGTAATATTGTCGCCTTTTCGAACTTAAGTCTGTAACGCAGAGGTTTATTATTTAAACCCGCGCTACCCTACAATTGTTCGATACTAACACTGGCTGGTGGTGTCGATAAAAATCTGCGTGCTATTGTTGACAATAGTTTAAATTCTTGTCGATTAACGCTCCACCAATTAATAGGATTCTCGTCTACATTGGCCCTTTTACCGTATTAAGTAAGTAAGCAATTCCTTTGTTAGCACAGCGTCAGCGCATTTTCTTTCATTTTCACCATTTTCTTGACTCTCATCTTCACTTGACGAATCCAACGTCATAGCAAGATCGTCCTTTAAGCATGGCTTTGTGACCAAACCAGACGTCCCTGATCCTAGTTGTTCCGTGTCTTTTTCCGAGGAATCTGTCATTCTCATTCATTTAGCCCCTACAAAATTAAAAGAACCACCATTTTCATTATATCTCATTAAAATGTGTTTTAGAGCTTGAAAACGCACTTAAAATCATTCACGGCACCACGAGTAGATGTTGGGACCTATTGGTCGCTTTACCGTAATCTTAATCCCTTTAAAAACCTCTGGAAACCAAAATTAAAATTATTACGTTTAAAACCGCAATAACAATAAAATCGCATGAATATCCGCAATGATTATTGCGGATCCGGATGCGGGTGCAGATGTCCAAATCGATGCGGAAGCTCCGCATTGCGTATGCGAATCCGAATATTCGCAACATCCCCTGTAGAGATACCGGTCCTATTAGATCATCATTATTATCAATTAGCCTATCGTAGTCAACTGCTGGACGTAGGCCTCCCGAGACTGCTTCCACATCTGTTGGTCTTGCGCTGCTTGCATCCAATTTGTATGGATACGTTTAACCCATTCAAGACGACGATATTTTTCTCACAAGGTCCCAAGGAGCATTGCACACCGGGTGTGCAGCTCGCTCCTCGGAAAATGTTTATTGCGAGGAGCGGATTGAACACCATGTGTGTAGAAAGGCACCAATGTAAGGTAAAATGAAAATTGCAGGAATTAAAAACCAAAGTTTCAACTAAATGAATCAACTAAATTTGAGAGTTACCTAATAATAAACGTAATTTGGTGTACCATTTAAATCTACTCTTGGAATTATTTTCCGTAAGCGATGATCAATTTCATTATCAGACGAGAAATGAAGCGATCGTAAGACATTTTGAAATCTTTGTCTAGTCATGTGTTTTGAAAAACAATTAAAACCAAATCGTTCGCTTTTATTCCAATAATTATCAATTATTGGACATTTGATAGTTCCCTAATAATAAACTTAAAAACACCTTGAATTCAGAAATGGTTAAGTTCTTCCATTTTTCCTTGAAACTCATTTCGCCGTACAGTTGTTTTCTTTGGCAATCAAAGAGAAAAAGGTATAATCAAAGAAAAGTTCAAAAAGATCATACGGAAAAGATCATTCCCACAAAAGGAATTTTTGTAAGAGAACCGTCATCTTTCCACGTTTCTGTATCTTCAGTAAGCTCATTTTGATGCTGTTTAATTTCACTTTCACTCTCAGTACAATCGTCCCAATCATTTTCTTCAAAAACCTCATCCTGTCTATCATCTAATAGTTCAATATTCACATTCATGTTTTCCTCATTTTCTAAATCACTATAACTATCCATGATAACAAAATTTCGATTCTTTTTTCTATTTCTTGCAAACATGAAATCATCACTTTCATTATCACTGGTTGCTTCCAGCATTCCTGATGTTCCTGTCTTAGGCCTGCGCTGCATGCGTATTCATAGTATTTTACATGTAAGGCTTCGATAACTTTTTGATTTTTTGGTACATAGTAAAACCAATGCCAAATTTTGTTTTACGGTACTTTACAGATTTCATTTGTTCAAGAAAAATCTTAATTCGACTTATTAGAATAATTAATAATTGCAAATTACTGTTATTGCACACACGGTATGCAGGCCGTCTTATAGTCTCGGAAATCAATTGCACACACGGTGTGCTATTGGTCTCGAATGGGTTAATATCATCGGACCATCTTGCAGGTGGGCGTCCTCTGCTTCGGAGAGCTTCATGGTCTTCATTCCATTATTCGTCTGGTCCATCGGTTGTCCTTCATTCTCGCAATGTGCCCTGCCCAGTTCCACTTCAAGGTTGTTATTCGTTTTATTGCATCTGCTACTCCCGATCTTCTCCGGATTTCGGTGTTAGGGATTCGGTCTTTAAGTCCAATTAGTCCATTAGATAGTCACCCACAATTCCAACCCAAACATTCAAGGAGAACTGATGTTGGAATCGGTCTTCACATACCTCATGCGGATTTTCATCTGCCCACACATTGTTGTTATGAAAATTCCTTATTGCATTTCTTCAGAAACTGGCTTCATCGGTGAAAGGAATTTGTGGCAGGAATTGAACGAACAGACAAGAAAAACGTGCGGACAAGAAATTTTATGGACACGAGAACAGACGGATAGGAAAATGAACAGATAAGAAAAAAGCGCGGACAAGAAATTTTGTGGACAAAAGAACAGACGGACAAGAGAACGAACAGTCAAGAAAAACGTGTGGACAAGAAATTTTATGGAGAAGGGAACAGACGGATAAGAAAACTAACAGACAAGAAAACCGTGCGTACAAGAATGTGCGTTATATGGGCAAGAGAACAGACGGACAAGAAAACGCCCGGACAAGAAATTTTGTGGAACATGCATGGTTAATTTCCCTCAAGTTTTTCTCGGTTGATTGACAGTTGACACTAAAAAAAGTCATTGCACAACCGGTATTTCATCCCCTACATCAGATTTTCCCAAATGCCGGGTCGCGACCCGGTACGGGGCCACGGAAAAAATATCGGGTCGCAAAAAAATAGCAGCTTTTTGTTTTAGTTTATTTTTATGAAAATGTAAAATATATCTAAATAAAATTAAATCGACATTATTGAATGAATTAATTGTATGCAAAAATACATTATACTTTTATACTTTTTGGGAATATATCAAGCTATTCTTGGAAGAAACTATTAAAAACAAATAACGTCCAACAATGCCGCGATTTGTGAGAAGACATGAACTTAAATTATTTTGATTTTGATTTAAAAAAAAATAGTATTTATTCTATTCTTTGTAACTTTTCGGCTACCAATTAGCTATCATTTAGTAATTACCTAATTCTTAAAGTTAAAACATGTAAACGCTTTCTGATCTCATTTTAAATGTTCAATAAGCCATATTGGAAAATATTTGAATTGTTATCACATGAATGCGCAAACAAACTAATGCGCACTACATATATGTCGTTTCTGACTATATCACATTTGATTAACAATATTTACGGGTCACGAAGGAAACATATTAAAATAACCGGGTCACCAAAAAAAAAAGTTTGGGAAACGCTGCCCTACATGGTAGTTACCTGAAATTAGATTTATTTTTCCTTCTTTATTTTATTTTTTTGTTCCGCTGTATAATTATTATTTTTACATTTATTATTTTATTCTTTGAATAATTAGTAACTTGTTTTTTGGTTTTGTTATTTTTTTTACTTCTATCGAATCTGTCTGTCCACTGTCGACGACCGTCGAAACTTGTTACTTGTTCACTGAACTGACAGTTGACACCTGTCAAATGTCAAATTTGACGTATGTCTGCTTCGAAAACGTCACTCCGTGGTCCCGAGAGGTCACTCATTCGAGCGCTGTCCTCGAACATGCTTGCTTAACTTTCCAAGTTTTTCTCGGTTATTGCCAGTTTACACTTAAAAAAAACAAGAGCAGACGGACAAGAAAACGAACAGACAAGAAGAACGCCTGCAGAAGAAATTTTGTGGACAAGAGAACAGACGGACAAGAAAATGAACAGACAAGAAAAACACGCGGACAAGAAATTTTAAGGACAAGCGAACAGACGAACAAGAAAACGAACAGACAAGAAAATACGTGCGGACAAGAAATTTTATAGACAAGAGAACAGACGGCTAAGAAAACGAACAGTCAACAACGCGCGGACAAGAAATTTTGTGGACAAGAGAACATACGGACAAGAAAAACGCCCGGAAAAGAAATTTTGTGGCATGAAAACATGCATGCTTAACTTTCCTCAAGTTTTTCTCGGTTGATTGACAGTTGACACACGAAAAAGTAACAACCGGTATTTCATCCCCGACGTGGCAGTTACCTGAGATTAGATTTATTTTTCCTTTTTTCTTCCCCTGTATAATTATTATTTTTTAATTTATTATTTTATTCTTTGAATAATTAGTAACTTTTTTTTTGGTTTTCTTATTTTTTTTTAACTACTATCGAATCTGTCTGATCACTGTCGACGACCGTCTAAACTTGTTACTTGCTCACTGATCTGAGAGTTGACACCAGTCAAATGTCAAATTTGACGTATCTCTGCTTAGAAAACGTCACGCCGTGATCCCAAGAGGTCACCCATTCGAGTGCTGTACTCGAACACTTAACTTTCTAAGTTTAGTTTTTCTCGGTTGATTGACAGTTGACACTTAAAAAAAACACGAACAGACGGACAAGAAAACGAGCAGATAAGAAAAACGCGCGGACAAGAAACTTTTGTGGACAAGAGAACAGACGGACAAGAAAACGAACAGACAAGAAGAACGCCCGGACAAGAAATTTAAAGGAAAAGAGAACAGATGGACAAGAGAACGAACAGACAAGAAGAACGCCAGGATTAGAAATTTTGTGGATAATAGAACAGACGGACAAGAAAACGAACAGAGAAGAAGAACGCCCTGACAAGAAATTTTGTGGAGAAGAGAACAGACGGACAAGAAAATTAACAGACAAGAAAAACGCGCGGACAAGAAATTTTATGGACAAGAGAACAGATGGACAAGAAAACCGTGCGGACAAGAAATTTTAAGGATAAGAGAACAGACGAACAAGAAAACGAACAGACAAGAAAAACTTGCGGACAATAAATTTTGTGGAAAAGAGAACAGACAGACAATAAAACGAACAGACAAGAATAACGAGTAGACAAGAAATATTGTGGACAAAAGAACAGACGTAGAAGAAAACGAACAGACAAGAAAAATGTGCGGACAAGAAATTTTATGGACAAGAAAACGAACAGACAAGAAAAACTTTTTGTGCAAGAGAAAATTTTGTGGACAAGAGAACAGACGCACAAGAAAAGGAACTGACAAGAGAAACGTGTGGACAAGAAATTTTGTGGACATAAGAACAGACGGAGAAGAAAACGAAAAGACAAGAAAAGGGTGCGGACTACAAATTTTGTATACAAATGAACAGACGGAGAAGATACGAACAGACAATAAAAACACGCGGACAAGAAATTTTGTAGACAAGGAAACAGACGTACAAGAAAACGAATAGACAAGAAAAACGTGTGGACAAGAAATTTTGTGGACATAAGAGAAGACGGAGAATAGACAAGAAAAACGTGTGGACAAGAAATTTTGTGAACATAAGAGAAGACGGAGAAGAAAACGAGCAGACAAAAAAGTGTGCGGACTAGAAATTTTGTGGACAAAAGAACAGACGGACAAACAAACGAACAGACAAGAAAAACGTGCGGACAAGAAATTTTATGGACAAGATAGCGAACAGACAAGAAAAACACGCCGACAAGAAATTTTTTGGACAATGGAACAGACGCACAAGAAAACGAATAGACAAAAAACACGTGTGGATAAGAAATTTTGTGGACAAAAAAAAACAGACGGAGTAGAAAACGAATACTCAAGGAAAACGACTAGTCAAGAAATTTGGTGTACAAAAGAACAGACAGAGAAGAAAACTGACAGACAAGAATAACGAGCGTACAAGAAATTTTGTGGACAAGAGAACAGACGGACTAGATAATGAGCAGACAATATAAACGCGCCAACAAGAAATTTTGTAGACAAAGGAACAGGCGGACAAGAAAACGAACAGACAAGAAAAAGCGTGCGTACATGACATTTTATGGACAAGAGAACACACGGACAAGAAAACAAACAGACAAGAAAACCGTGCGGACAAGAAATTTTATGGATAAGAGAACAGACGAACAAGAAAACGAACAGACAAGAAAAACATGCGGACAGTAAGTTTTGTGGTTAAGAGAACAGACAGACAAGAAAACGAACAGACAATAAAATCGAGTAGACAATAAATTTTGTGGACAAAAGTACAGACGGACAAGAAAAAAGTGTGGACAAGAATTTTTAAGGACAAGAGAACAGACGGAAAAAAAACGAACAGTCAAGAAGAACGCACGAACAAGAAATTTTATCGACAAGAAAACGAACAGACAGGAAAAACACGCGGACAGGAAATTTTATAGACAAGAGGAGAGACGGACAAGATAACGAACAGTCAATTGAAAACGTGCGGACAAGAAATTTGATGGACAAGAAAGCGAACAGGAAAGAAAAACACGCGGACAAGAAATTTTGTGGACAAGAGAAAAGACACACAAGAAAACTAATAGACAAGAAAAACGTGCGGCCAAGAAATTTTGTGAATAAAAGAACAGACGGAGATGAAAACGAACACACAAGAATAACGCGCGGACAAGAAATTTTGTGGAGAAGAGAACAGACGGACAAGAAAACTAACAGACAAGAACTAATGTTTGCAAAAGCCATAGACATAACGCCAGTTGTACCGTTCTTAATGTCATTAATCTTCCTGGCCCTCCATTTCGTTTCAATGTGCCTGTGTCACGAATACGTCGATGAATTTGAACGTCGTTTTCAAAGATTTTTCGGTCGGGAATATTACGGGTAGGAAACCCTTCAATGTTCAATCGTCTAGCTTGTAATGAATTGGCATCAGCAAGTCCACATATGAAATATATGTCAGTCATCTAGGCGTTCGTATACATGGCAGTGGACTTTACTAACTATTAAAGGCATGTAATACAGCCAAACGTCACTCAATGTAAACAACTGCGAGCGATACAGGTGCTGATCACTGACGAGATGTTTTCAAATGCAATCCACTTGTACGTCAGTAGATAAAACAGCCGTTCCAAGTTTTCATCAACAATGTTTTGTACTTGATAAACTCATACATTTTTTGTACTTGATAATCTCATTCGGGTACGCCATACTTTTATTTAGGTTGTAAGACTAGGTTGTCACAAATTTTGTTCACCCTATATCTTCGAAACAAAGGGATTTTTCAGAAATCATCATAGGACAAAATTCTTAGAATAGGTCAAGGAATAACCTCTTGAATTTTTGACACATGTTTACCTAACACCCTGTATATTACACCTTACACCCTGTATATCTACACCGTATTCTTTATATGTTTTAAGCTACAGATAAACTAAACTCACAGTTTAAGTCTTTTATATTAATTGTTGTCTGTTCTTTTAATTAAACTAATTATCAAGTTTAAGATAAACAAACTTGCATTCACTAATCTAGTTGAGCTGGACCAATTCTTGAACCAAATCAAATTTATATTTTAAAGCTATTTCCTAAGCTATATACTAATAAATATGCATTTATAAATCTATCTTATCTATAGACTATATATAGACTGATATATAGACTAGGGGTTGACAAATTTTTCTCTACATAGTCTACATGGACATCTAGGTTTGTGATTGGGCAACATGTTGTGTAAGATGAGGTTTGTCGATTTTCTAAAGTATTTGTATAGCAGGGGGCACTTTACTTCCAAAAATGTTTGATTCACAGACAGCACAAAACTACCTCGGGTCGTATTTTACCTACCACTGGTTTAAACTAATTTTAAATTTAATAACTATTCCAAGATAATTCTTTTTTAAATAGATCTTGATTAATCATAACCTTTCTGCTCAATTAAAAGAAACCGTTAATGACTTAATAAATTAATATAATTAGCTTTGTTTCTTATGACAAGCTACAGAATTTTAAGTGCTTTGATTGCCGAGTGTTAATTTAAATAGTTGCATTGGTTTAATATGCAGATGGTAAAAAGAGGTAACTGCAACAATTAAAAGTGATTAGTATTCAATGTCGGTGTTGTATAGTAGGAGAATGTAGTAGGATAATCTAATGCCAATATCTGAAACATAGCGTATGGAACAATGGTGTGTACGCGATTCGAGTAATATATAAAACGTAAAGGTATTCGAAATGTGAGAAAAGCGTTCGGTGTGGGAACCGAACGCGGAGAGGCGTAATGGCCTTTTCGGAAAACGATACTTATAAACGAATTATGTAGCCGGAATGGGAGCAGTTTGTTAGCATAGAGAGAATGCGATAGTCGCACACACACACAAACGTAAATGAAGTTGAAGAAATGCGGCGGACCAGCTCGCATCGATATATTTCCTGTTGAACGTCTTGAGCGGGTCTTTGACCACCACCTCGTTTCGAGACGAAGAGCGTCTCGCGATGGTCCAGTTAGACCGACGGAGAAGAGATACTGGTCATGGGAAGGGACGAAGAAGGACGATCGGACCGTGACTCTCAAACGCTGTATAATAAAACCGTTGTTGCCAATACATCTTTAACCCTTTTTGCACATACAAACCCACGGAATCTAATTGAAAATGGATACCGGACTCGACTTGCCATATGCAGGGAAACCATTCACATAACTTCACTCCGGCTTAATTGAAACACACGCTAGAAATGCAGACATTTAATTTTACTACTTTAAATATACTATTTACAATGCGTACCATTTCACCATTTTTTTATTTACATACGGCGCACGTTACTTTTCCTCCCTGCTCTAACAACATAATTACAAGAACGCTCCCATTACCTTTATCCCTACGACACATCTACAAAGCGCCAGATGGAGGAATAACACCGGCTATAAATAGAAAACCAATCTATCACTAAATCGAGTTTTCTATTTACTGCCCTGATTTATTTAGACAGAAAAGGGGAAACAAATTACACTTTGTCTCAAAAGACAAATACAAATCTAACAAGACTAGGCGGACAAGACTAGACAGACAAGACTAGACAGACACGACTAGACAGACAAGACTAGACAGACAAGACTAGACAGACAAGACTAGACAGACAAGACTAGACAGACAAGACTAGACAGACAAGACTAGACAGACAAGACTAGACAGACAAGACTAGACAGACAAGACTAGACAGACAAGACTAGACAGACAAGACTAGACAGACAAGACTAGACAGACAAGACTAGACAGACAAGATTAGACAGACAAGACTAGACAGACAAGAGTAGACAGACAAAACTAGACAGACAAGACTAGACAGACAAGACTAGACAGACAAGACTAGACAGACAAGACTAGACAGACAAGACTAGACAGACAAGACTAGACAGACAAGACTAGACAGACAAGACTAGACAGACAAGACTAGACAGACAAGACTAGACAGACAAGACTAGACAGACAAGACAAGACAGACAAGACTAGACAGACAAGACTAGACAGACAAGACTAGACAGACAAGACTAGACAGACAAGACTAGACAGACAAGACTAGACAGACAAGACTAGACAGACAAGACTAGACAGACAAGACTAGACAGACAAGACTAGACAGACAAGACTAGACAGACAAGACTAGACAGACAAGACTAGACAGACAAGACTAGACAGACAAGACTAGACAGACAAGACTAGACAGACAAGACTAGACAGACAAGACTAGACAGACAAGACTAGACAGACAAGACTAGACAGACAAGACTAGACAGACAAGACTAGACAGACAAGACTAGACAGACAAGACTAGACAGACAAGACCTGGCAGACAAGACCTGGCAGACAAGACTAGACAGACAAGACTAGACAGACAAGACTAGACAGACAAGACTAGACAGACAAGACTAGACAGACAAGACTAGACAGACAAGACTAGACAGACAAGACTAGACAGACAAGACTAGACAGACAAGACTAGACAGACAAGACTAGACAGACAAGACTAGACAGACAAGACTAGACAGACAAGACTAGACAGACAAGACTAGACAGACAAGACTAGACAGACAAGACTAGACAGACAAGACTAGACAGACAAGACTAGACAGACAAGACTAGACAGACAAGACTAGACAGACAAGACTAGACAGACAAGACTAGACAGACAAGACTAGACAGACAAGACTAGACAGACAAGACTAGACAGACAAGACTAGACAGACAAGACTAGACAGACAAGACTAGACAGACAAGACTAGACAGACAAGACTAGACAGACAAGACTAGACAGACAAGACTAGACAGACAAGACTAGACAGACAAGACTAGACAGACAAGACTAGACAGACAAGACTAGACAGACAAGACTAGACAGACAAGACTAGACAGACAAGACTAGACAGACAAGACTAGACAGACAAGACTAGACAGACAAGACTAGACAGACAAGACTAGACAGACAAGACTAGACAGACAAGACTAGACAGACAAGACTAGACAGACAAGACTAGACAGACAAGACTAGACAGACAAGACTAGACAGACAAGACTAGACAGACAAGACTAGACAGACAAGACTAGACAGACAAGACTAGACAGACAAGACTAGACAGACAAGACTAGACAGACAAGACTAGACAGACAAGACTAGACAGACAAGACTAGACAGACAAGACTAGACAGACAAGACTAGACAGACAAGACTAGACAGACAAGACTAGACAGACAAGACTAGACAGACAAGACTAGACAGACAAGACTAGACAGACAAGACTAGACAGACAAGACTAGACAGACAAGACTAGACAGACAAGACTAGACAGACAAGACTAGATAGACAAGACTAGACAGACAAGACTAGACAGACAAGACTAGACAGACAAGACTAGACAGACAAAACTAGACCGACAAAACAAGACGCACAAGGCTAGATAGACAAGACTATACATACAATATGTGTTTTTCCATATTTAAGCATTTCATACATCCATCCCTCGATTTACATGGCAGTTAATTGACACGGTATCCCTTTTACACGCTATTTTCGCTTGTTTAAAAGTTACCTAACTAATCCTTAGTTTTCAAGAACGTATCTCCGTGTAAATCTAGAGATGAGTCTAATCTAGTTTTAATTATGACGTAAAAATAAGAAAATCTATAAATATAAAGACTGCAATTTATCTTGTTACGTCTGTGAGGGATTTAGATGGTGTGAGTAAATTTGAGTGTGGGATTTAGTAATTTGGGTATTGTATTTGGAGTAAAGGGTAGAAGAGTAAATCGTAAGTTTAGATTAGTTATTTGGTGTGAGAGTGTTTTTGTGTGCGGCGGAGAGAGAAGGGAGGTCTCGCTTTGGGTATCGGGATTAGAATGGAAGTGTATGGGATGCGCCGCTTTGTTCCAGTCACAGTCGCGGTGACTGAGGAAATCTTCCGCATATCGATCGCGCCTCCGCCTGGCTGTTGCCCGGCAACGGGAGTCAATCTGGCCAACACACAGGGAAAAGAAGGATGAATTTTTTTTTTATTTATTATCCTCCATTATCCCCCTTCGGGTCGGACGTCCTCGGTCGTCGTCGGCCCGAACCCGCTGACAGACAGCGCCGGGGGTGACGATGAAATATGGGACACGTGGTTAGACTCCGAACGACGTCACTCGACGTCGAATCGACGCCTCGGCGCCGGTATAATGCCGCATTAAGTTCCACAGGACAACACAAGGGATTCTTTCTTTTTCGCCCGTTGTCATCTATCTGATGGAAAACATTGTCGCTTTGTATTTGCACCGGGGCTTTCCTTTGTTCATTGACCCACAAACAACCACAAAACATAGTCGATCAATTCACACGAAAACTTAACAAATTATATATTTTAGATTTTGTTTATTTACTAAAAGTTTTATCCAAGAAAGACTTTTTTTATTGTGGAAAAGATTTACCTTCCCCTATTATCTATAGCCTTGTGTATTGTAGCTTGTATCCAAGATTCTCTAGGGAGTCCCTAACTTCCAAAATCCTATTACAGGTAATTGGATATTTCGTGGCCTAGTTTCAAATTCATACAAAATCGTAAACTCGCTCTGTGTGTGTCTGTTTTTTTCCTATTCTTGGAAAATGCAATTAAATTCCAATTTCTGAGCAAATTAACAACGCTATGCTGGAATTTCGGACAACGTAAGCTTTCGTGAAATACAACTTGGTCTATTTAGATTTTTCTTGGTTGCAGATTCTTATCCAGAGGCAGAGCTTTCGAATTGCCCATAGCACAAGGTAAGACGTTTTATTTAAGAATCATTTATAATAGTTTTCTTCATTTTAATGATGATCAAACGAAGATCAATGAAGACGAACTGTTTTTACCGTTGAATGCAAAGTTCTCTATTATTATAAGTTAGGTTAGGTTAGTTTAGACGAACTATTTTTACCGTTGAATAGAAAGTTCGCTATTATTATGAGTTAGTCAAATACTGTACAAAATATTAAAGAAACTTCATACGCCTAATATAATTGCTTCAATATTATTAAAATATTGATGATGCTCCTCACACGATTAATAAAATTGCTTCAATCTACATCAATAACTTTAGATATCTTAGGGAGCATTCACACGGTCTATATAATTGCTTCAATATTATTGACAAAATATTTCGACAGAAAAAATATTGAAGATGCCCCTCACACGGTCAACATAATTGCTTCAATATTTGGGCAGTTCCGAGACGTCTTATGCCCGTCATACACGCTACGGTCTACCGTACAGGTTACATGCGCAGGTTTGCCTGCGCAGGTCCTCAGAGGAGCGTATGTGGGAATAGACCTGTGCAGTTTCTTGCGTACGGTTGACCTGCGCAGGCAAACCTGCGTATGTAACCTGTACGGTAGACCGTAGCGTGTATGGCGGGCATAAGACGTCTCGAAACTGCCCAAATATTGAAGCAATTATGTGTACCGTGTGAGGGGCATCTTAAATATTTTTTCTTTCGAAATATTTTGTCAATAATATTGAAGCAATTATATAGACCGTGTGAATGCCCCCTAAGATAATTAAAGTTATCGATGCAGATTGAAGCAATTTTATTAATCGTGCGAGGAACATCATCAATATTTTAATAATATTAATTAAACGTATGAAGCTTCTTTAATCTCTCGTCCCACATACGTCTACCTGCGCAGGCAAACCTGCACAGGTAGACGTCATGTGGACCGTTGTTTGTATGGCGGGCATTAAAGTGAGCCAGTGCATGAAAAAAAATGTGATTAGCGATTAGCTCTATCAGATTCGTAATTAGCGACCTGGAAAAACCTTTTATACTACTTTGGAGAAAATCAATCACATTTTTGGGGAAGTTATCCACCATTTTGGATCAGCCATTTTGTTTTTGGAAAAAAATAATATCGGATTTTTCATTAGTGTTCTCGAAAACCTCCATATACCAACTTTCTTGAAGATTGGACATCAACTTCTATTTATGATCAGTTTTTTTGAATTCTGGCCCACTACGGCGTCTGTGTCTTCAGGAGACGTTCCTACTGTATTAAAGATTATTATGTTTTGGAACGGAAACTCCAAGGATAGTTGGAGATTTTCTCTGGCATTGTAAATTACACTTAGGAGTGTATAGTTTCGTTGCTCTTCTGAAGTGCTGGTGGATTATCCCTATTTCTGCTCCACCCTAACTTTATTTTGTAGATAAAGAAAGCTACCTCCAAGATGCATATGCTTGTAAATGTTAGTATTTTTAGTCTTTGGATATGCGGTCTGCAGGTGGCAGAAGGAATGAAGGAATGCGTATAGCATTTTTTGGGCCTTAAGCACAAAGTCTGTTTTACTAGAGGTTCGCCTATCTAAAATTCCAAAAGTTAAAATTGACTCAATCTCAGCGTAAAATAAATTTGGAAGTTCTTCTTCTTCTGCCTTCAAGGATTAGGAATTGCTGTCTGTTCCGAACTTCACGTTATCTTGATTATGACCATATTTTCTTCGGTCGAAAAAATTTGGAAGTTCATCTCTTTCTCTCTCTTCAGCCCATTACCCTTCTAGGGTAGGATGTGGTGACATTAATTTGCTACGCTCGCAGATTGGGCAGATCTCATTACTTCCTGCATCCCTTGTCCCGTCAGGGTTTTTGTCCGGTCTATCCATCGTGTCGGCGATCTTCCTCTTGGGCGGCGGCCTAGGACTTTACCTTCTACTATGAGTAGTTCAATATTGTCGAACCTCCTTGCTACATGAACCAGGCATCCCAAATACCGTTGGTTTATTGTCTGGTATAGTCTGGTCTTAATACCAAGTTGTTGAATAATAGAGACGTTTGTGCGGTGGGCTGCCCATGGCATTTGCAGCATTTTTCTAGAGCACCACATTTCAAACGCTTCTATTCTGCGTTGGTCTAAGGTCCGAATAGTCTACGTTTCGCAGGCGTAAGTTGCTATGGAGAAGACCAGGCTATGTATCAGCCGAAGTTTTGTGTATTTGGTAATGGCTCGATCTTTCCAAATTTGCAACACTTTTGCCATAGACGTTCTGGCAATCGCTATTCGTTTGCGGATTTTTTCCTCCGATCCACCTTTGTTGGTAACTACTGATCTTAGATAATCAAATCTTCCCACCACTGCAAATCCAACCACGGTGTCGCCTTGTGACAGGTTTTCATATTGTCTGTCTATTATTA
Source organism: Phosphuga atrata (assembly GCA_944588485.1). Lineage (NCBI taxonomy): Eukaryota > Metazoa > Arthropoda > Insecta > Coleoptera > Silphidae > Phosphuga > Phosphuga atrata. The sequence goes on from OX155895.1 coordinate 70,128,611, forward strand.
TGATCTTTGTTTTGGTTCTGTTATCTCCAGTCCATATGAGCTACTCTCTTCTGTGAGTCAGGCCATTGTAGCCTCCATTTCGGCTTCCTTCGAAGCCAGAATCGCAGTATCATCAGCATATCTCAAATTCAGTTATCCGTTTTGCCTCCAACAGGCATCCCTCCGTCCCCATCTTCTAGTACCTTTCGCATAACGTATTCTGTGTAAATGTTAAACAGTATTGCCGACAATATGCATCCTTGCCGCACTGCTGCTAGTATTTTGAATATATTTTGAATGGTTTGAAACAGGAGCATGTGTTACTTACCCTAACGCATGCAGTACTCGTCCCGTAGAGCTGTCTGAATAATCTTATTAGATGCAGTGGTGTTCCCATTTTCTCTAGTAGGTATTTGCCATAGTTTGCGCCACTTCACTTTATCAAACGCTTTAGAATAATCCACGAAACACAGGTATGCTTTCACTTGGAATTCTCTGGCCTTTTCTATTATTTGCCTTACGTTTAAGATCTGCTCCCGTTTGCCCGCGACAAATCCTGATTGTTCGTCTGCAATCTTTTATTTATCTATTTTAGTCTGGCATTAAGTATGTGTAGCATAATCTTGCTGGCATGTGATACCAGCGCTATGGTTCTATAGTTAGCACAGTCTGTAAGGGAACTCTATTTGTATATGGGTATTAGCAGAGATTTTGCCCACTCTTCTGGCTATTTCCCGGATGTCCATATGCTTTGGCAAATACTATGCATTCTGTCTATTCCTGCTTCTCTCATTGCTTTAATTGTTTCAGCATTCATGTTGTCTGGTCCCGTTGCCTTTCTTTCTACAAGTTTCCTTATAGCTTTCTTTACCTTGGAAGTTCAAGTGGGTTATCAATTTTTCGTATCGCTCGAATTAAGAAAGCTTTACTATTTTATTTTATAACGTATCAACTGCCATTCTCCAGATCAGGAACTCGTCAAAATAGAGTCCCAGGAATCTTGTAGCTTTCGTTCTCTGAAGGTTAAAATCATCGATCTTTATGTTAAGATTCTGCTTAACCCCAACTTCGCTGAGTTTTGAAAATGAGGAATTTAGTTTTATCTTTATTTAGGAATAAGTTGCTCGTGGAGAAACAAATCAGCATTTTGGATAAAACATTACTGGCTTCAATTTCATTCTCAGTCGTTGAATTTCTGGATATGATGAAAGTTGAGTCATCTGCATATAAAATGCATCGGTTCTGCATAATTGAGACTTGGTCCGCTGTATATAATAGGAACAGGATGGGAGCCAGAACACTCCCTTGTGGAACACTAATGTTTATATTCAGGGTCTTCGATATCCCTGTTTCAATATTTGAGGTGACTTTTACGTATTGTTTCTTGTTTAATATATATGATTGTATTAATTTAATTATTACATTGAACTGTAAAATAAATGCTTTTCAAATTTAGATGCTGAGTTTTCATTTATTTTCATAAAGTTCTTGATCTAAATCTATATTATCTAGTTCTAGATAGTATCGATTTAGATTTTTTAATGTGGTTAAAACATAGTGATTTTTTCAAATCAGTGTAAGTATGGCTTACCACGTAGTAACGGTCGCAACTATCCTATGCATTAATAGTATATTACGTAACGGGAGTTGTAAGAAGCATATTATGTATGAGCGGATCGACGAGTTACGCAAGACCCGCGTAGCGCGGAGTGCGTAATTCCGGGAATACGTAATTGCCTTACAACTCGAGTTATGTACTATATTTTATCTACGACCACACTAATTTTTTTCAGTTTAATAAGAAAAATATGTTTGATGTAACAAATATAATATTTCTTATTTGGTTAGCTTACATTATTTAACATTATAATAAACAAGCAGTTGTATTTTCATATATAAATATTACTCGATATTATTTAACTTGGTAGAAATGAAAAGAAAAACATTCATAATGGTTACATACCTGATTATCTAGTACAGTGGTTCTCAAACTGGGTGCCGCGGCACCTTGGGGTGCCGCGAGAGTATGCCTGGGGTGCCACAGCAAAAATCAAGAAATGTAAAAAGAAAATTACATGAGTTAATTACATGTTAGTTACATGAGTTAAACGAATTTGAGTTCCTACGTTTAATGCAAAATTGTAGACAATTCGCTAAAATCTGGATTGGTCTAAATCAATCAAGTTCGTCTGCCTCAGTTCGCGAAAGCGCAACTCACGACCAAAAGATAATCCGATGAAAAATATGGAAATATGATCCTAGCTACCTCATATTGGCACTGCGGCACTGCGTTTATCTGTCATAAAATTGTTGTTGACACCGGCTTGGTTCCATACAAATTACAAAGACGTCTGAAATGCAATCAGTCTGATTTAGTACACAAACGTGAAGAAATCTTCAAACGAAATTTGTCAAAATTTGCAAAAAGTCAAAATTTTTGTAGCCCGCCAAGGGTGCCGCGAAATTGTTTTAGCTCGATAAGGGTGCTGCGGCAAAAAAAAGTTTGAGAACCACTGATCTAGTACTTATTTGGGTTAAACTGAAATAAAAGTGCTCATTGACATAGGCAACCCAATGTACGCAATGTCAACTTCCGTTAGTTTGAATTGTGGCACGGAGGGCGCTAAATGTATGTGCACGTAGTAGCAGCTCCCAACCAATCAACGAAAACCAAACGCACGTGTGTGTTATCAATCATAACTTATCATTAATCGCGGACTGTTACATACGTGTGTGTTATGATGAATTTACATAGTCCACGAACTGTACAATAATGTGCATTTACAATAGTAGTCGTAGATAAAAGTATCTATGTTGTGATAAAAAGTATCTATGTAGATAAAAGTATCTATGTTGTGCAAAAATTTGCAAAAAGAATATGAAACTTTGAAAAGATATTAATGATAAAGAAAATCTAAATCGATACTATTTAGAACTAGATAATACAGATTTAGATCAAGAACTTTAAGAAAATAAATATAAATTCATCATCTAAATTTGAAAAGCATTTATTTTAAAGTGGTGGATAGACAAGATCAGAAGTTTTTTATTTATTCTATTTTATTATATTATTATTTTATTTTATTATTATATTTTAATGCCCTTGTTTTACTACTGTGAGCAGCGATTCTGTTTGGTAAACAGTACATGGTAGCGATTTGTACTTTTCGTTGGTTTCTTGGCCTTGGGGGTGCAAAATTGTGTATAAAAAACCGGTTCAATGCGAGCGTAATCAGTGCAGATAAGTTCGAGTTTGAACACAAATTTGCGTTTTTAGTTATTAGCGTGCGATTGTCGGCTGTGGATACGATTTCATGCGAGTAAAAATTCTGGAATTTTAGTGTAAATAGTGCTAAGAATTTTTGAGATTATTGTACAACATTTTGTGAGTGTGTTTGTGAAATTGTTGCTGAATTTTCTGCTTTGGTGGGTGAGTTTTTGCATAGATTTATTAGATTTAAGGATGATTTGTTGAATATCAGAAAAAAAGAAATTTGTTACACTAAAATTTCAGGTTTTTCAATTATAAAATTTTGTTAAAATTGATCGATATTTTGGAAAATTTCGCGAAAATTAAGGGAACTATTTATTTGTGAACTGTGAATTTGTGTGAATCAATTATAGAATATATATATTAAGCTAATAAAATCTTGTTTATTATTCAAGCTATCTTGTCTATAATCCAGACTATTCTTTCTATTTAGTTTAAACAACACAAAAAGCGCAGATACTATGGTTCCAGTTATGAGTAGGTAAAGTCTTGTTCGTCTTCTTTTTTCCAGTCTTGTCCAGTCTTGTATAGTTTTGTGTAGTCTTGTAAGTTACCCATCTTTCCGCGTATACCTAGTTGAAATACTTTAGTTTCGGGCGAAACTCATAATCGAAAGCCTTTGATAGATCGGAGAAAATGTCGATGGAATGATTTCCATAATCTATTTAAATAAGAAGTTGAATGTACTACTCGGAAATTGCTGTGACTGTAGCTTTGTCCTTACGATATCCATGTTGTTCTATGATATGTTCGATAAATGAATTTAGGCTTGTCTATCTAAACAAGACAACCATACAAGTGAGCACCCTGAAATTAACCCAAACACTCCAGAACCGCTTATCGCATTTCTTCAGGGTGTTGGTTGACACGTTGCGGCAGTTGTAGTATCTAAATTAGATAGTACAACTGTACTGATTAGGGGTTCGATTTTTTTGGTTTTGTTTTTCTTTTCCCGTAATTATTGTCTTGACCAATTTGTGGATAGTGTTCCATTCTTCTTGCGATTTTAGTAGGTGCGCCATCATATTTTGGGGATCCAGTTTGTTCTCGAACATTTCCCTCTCGTTGTTCCACCTCGAACACTCGAATATAATATGGGTGACACCATCCCCCAAACCACAGTATATGCAATCTGCGTAAGATACTCTCCCAATGTTGTGGAGGTAATCTCGAAAACATCCGTGGCCAGTGTCTACCTGGGTGAGATGATATGACACTTCCCCGTGTCGTCTAGTAATCCATATTTCAATGTCCGGTATCCTCATCCACTGAACTTTTGTGGTGTTATTCCACTTTTTCTGCCACTCCAAAATTAGTTTGGTACCGGCCTTTTTTTAGAAGTTTTATTTTTGTCTGTCTCATATCGATCATACCTATATTTTGCCTGTAGTTCGATGGGTGGGATACCTGCAATTATCAAAGCTGCAACTCGAGATACTGTTCGGTAAGCACTGCAGACTCGTAGGGCCATTTTCCCTGGTATACTGCTAAAAACCCTTTTTCGGTTACGCGTGTGCCATGTTTAAAAAACGAATATGAAAGTTTCGGGCACATTTCGGGAGACGAAACTGTGGAAATCAAAACGAGATAGCAACCATAGTTTGATACCGTAGTCTGATTGATGACTGGTACATTTGTGCCAACTACCAACTAATTGAAAGCAAAAAATTTCACACTTGACACTTGATTTTCCGCATATATGGTTTCTTCTCATTCTATGGTGTGTTAATTCCATATATCTAGTTTAATCATGTCGACAAGTTGGTGCTTCTGTTTGTTGATACAATCCCCGCACTCATTTGCAAATTAATAACAAATTATATTCAAATGTTTTTTTTTACTTCATTGCTTTATTACTTTTCACTGCCCATTTCATAGATTTTCACATAGGTTTATGGAAAAGTCGGAATGCGGTGTAGACTACACGGTATTTCATACCTAGAATTAGACTTTTAAGGGATGAACCAAAAAAGGTAACGAAACCTCACGTTAAAGTTCACGCATATAAAAAAAAAAATGGTTCACGCATATATTTGCTGTTTAAATTTATCGCATTTAACACGACAGCAGCGCACGTCAAGCGCACTGCTTATGTTTCACAGTACGGTATAGCACTACTGCATGTTTTCTCTCCCTTCATCAGTGAACTAGCTGGCCATTCGTTTCCCCCGAATATAATATATATGGTTATCCGTCATGAAAGTGCTCGAAAATATGGCGGAAATTGACGCATGCGCACCAAAAAATTCAACTATGAAAAGGTCTATTGGTTGATATTGTTCCCTATCAAGGGGGTCCATATGGGAGCTCCATAAAGCATGGCAGAGTGAGCCACAGTGGTTAGAAGCCTTCGTTTACTGCCTCTAGGACCCACACATTAGGCATTAGCTTTTCCAGTACCGCAGTTGTTTTCATACCAGTTTCAGCCGCTTTTTTAATGTGCTCTGGTTAAACACCCCACACTTTAAAGGACATAGGGACTAACTTTCTGTATCCCGTTATGAGGACCGCTTCGGACTTTTCCGGCGCTAGATTGAGAGACTTAGATGACATCCACTTGGTGATTTGGTCAATAGATCCAAGTTATTAATCCAACATCAAGTTATTAAGTTAGAATCCAAGTTAGCTCTAAGCGTAATGTCTCTTTCTGTTTTACCCACTACCATGAATGCCTGATCATTAGCAAAAGGACACCGTCGTAGAGTACATTCTACAGGGTCGGTCCCATTACGGAGCCCTGTGGAGCACCACTGTTGACGCCACTGGTGTGAACTTTGTTTTCATCACGGAGGATGATGCTGCGGTCGCATAGATAGCTACGAACCATTCTTAGTAGATATGGCGGTATATATCTTTGTCTGATAATTCATCCATAATGTGCTGCCACTCTGCCGAATTAAAGGCGTTTCTGATGTCTAATGTTATAAGCGCACATATTTTTCTTGTGCTTCTTTCTTTTGCCTTTTCCGCTATATTTATGACATACTTTACCGCATCTATTATAGAGCTACCTTCTCTAAATCTTATAAATAAATTTTCTAGTTCTTTCTTTAATGGTGCTAAAATTAGATGTTCCGGCATTTTGCTAGAGACATCAAGGATACAGAGGGGCCGGTATGAAGAAGGTGAAGAAAGGGCTAGTTTGCTTTTTTATTAATACCAGTTTAGCTTGCTTCCACCTGGTTGGGAACGTGCCGGTCAGTAGACATTCGTTTAATATTAACAGTACGAGAGAAGGGAAATTTTGTACAGTTATTTTTGTGGCCTCCGTGGGGTTACCATCTGGTTCTAGAGCTTTGTTGTTTCGCAGGCGGCTATTTGCTATCTGTAGTTCTTCTTCTCTGAACGGAGAAATGTTGTCAACTTCAGGTTGCGCCCAGGTTGGTTTGGGAATAGTGCTTTAGTCACCTGTATCATTTTGTCCATCGGTAGTTGTGCATTCGGCTGCTGAATACGTAGGCTCCTAATTGCTATTCGATATACGTCTCCCATTGTGTCGTTGTCAATGCTTTTACATATGTTTTCCCAGTGGGATTTCTTAGAATAGCTAATTTTTCGTCGTAGATATTTTTTATATTCGGTGAATGCTTGCTTTAATTCTTGTAATTTAATAAAATCTTTACTCTTTTTTGCATGCCGGAGACAAGACAAGACTAAACACACTAGCCTGGACAGACAAATCACCTCCAATATTGATATTAGGTGATATTGATAACAGGTATATCGGAGACCCTGAATAATAACAAAGGTGTTCCTCAAGGAAGTGTTCTGACTCCCACCCTGTCCCTACTGTTAAAACTGACATGTCCTTGAGAAGGAGTCTCTCAGCGACCACATATATATATATATATATATATATATATATAACATTAGACATTATATATAACATTAGACATCAGAAACGCCTTTAATTCGGCAGAGTGGCAGCACATTATGGATGAATTATCAGACAAAGATATATACCGCCATATCTACTAAGAATGGTTCGTAGCTATCTATGCGACCGCAGCATCATCCTCCGTGATGAAAACAAAGTTCACACCAGTGGCGTCAACAGTGGTGCTCCACAGGGCTCCGTAATGGGACCGACCCTGTAGAATGTACTCTACGACGGTGTCCTTTTGCTAATGATCAGGCATTCATGGTAGTGGGTAAAACAGAAAGAGACATTACGCTTAGAGCTAACTTGGATTCTAACTTAATAACTTGATGTTGGATTAATAACTTGGATCTATTGACCAAATCACCAAGTGGATGTCATCTAAGTCTCTCAATCTAGCGCCGGAAAAGTCCGAAGCGGTCCTCATAACGGGATACAGAAAGTTAGTCCCTATGTCCTTTAAAGTGTGGGGTGTTTAACCAGAGCACATTAAAAAAGCGGCTGAAACTGGTATGAAAACAACTGCGGTACTGGAAAAGCTAATGCCTAATGTGTGGGTCCTAGAGGCAGTAAACGAAGGCTTCTAACCACTGTGGCTCACTCTGCCATGCTTTATGGAGCTCCCATATGGACCCCCTTGATAGGGAACAATATCAACCAATAGACCTTTTCATAGTTGAATTTTTTGGTGCGCATGCGTCAATTTCCGCCATATTTTCGAGCACACATATGTTTTCCCAGTGGGATTTCTTAGAATAGCTAATTTTTCGTCGTAGATATTTTTTATATTCGGTGAATGCTTGCTTTAATTCTTGTAATTTAATAAAATCTTTACTCTTTTTTGCATGCCGGAGACAAGACAAGACTAAACACACTAGCCTGGACAGACAAATCACCTCCAATATTGATATTAGGTGATATTGATAACAGGTATATCGGAGACCCTGAATAATAACAAAGGTGTTCCTCAAGGAAGTGTTCTGACTCCCACCCTGTCCCTACTGTTAAAACTGACATGTCCTTGAGAAGGAGTCTCTCAGCGACCACATATATATATATATATATATATATATATATATATATATATATATATATATATATATTATGGTGGAAGAATATAAGGTGACAGTCCCACATAACCCCGTCATTCCGCAACTCTGGATTATTGACCAGAAAAACATAGACCTCTATACCATTAATATGACTAAGGAACTAAGCAAGCGCGGAGTAAACTCTGTCAATTACTATTAATATGTGTAAACCAATCTAAGTTTTTTTCTTCGTGGATTCCCAAAAGCCTCGCGGTGTTTTGGATTTGGATTGCTTCGTTGTTAAATTATAATTTCTGTTAGGAATTAATAATAGCTGGCTGTACATCTCTATGATTGAAATATAATTGCATTGGACTTATCTTTGTTGACTATTAGATGGTTTTCAGCAAACCACGATAACACACGACTTAAGACCAGATTCACGTTACGAGGAATGTTTTCCTTATATTGATTTGATATTAAGATGGTAGTATCATCTGCATAATTTATCGTGGTATGACGAGGGACGAGGGGCCATAGGCATCTGGTACAAATCATTAATAAAAAAAAACGACTAAAAGTGGGCCTAAAGCACTTCCTTGTGGGATACCCACGTTTAATACCCTAGGAGGTGATTTAAATATTCCAGGTGGGGTAATTTATTTAGTAATGAGTAATTCTATTAGACAGAAATAATTGAAACCAGACCAATACGACTCCTCGTATACCATAATGCAATAATTTATCGAACAGTATGTCATGGTCCCTTAGGATGCAACCTTTGGAGAGATCCAAAAACATACCAACAGGTATGTTTTTAGCTTCTAGATCCTCACTTACCGCACGTATCAACTGGAAGCTTGTCAGTATCCCTGCTTTCAAGGAATCTATGCTGATTTTGGTTTATTATATGACATTTACTTGCGAATGCAAGGACCCCCGAAGATACAAGCTTGTCGAATACCTTAGAGATGATTGATAAGATGCAGATGGGTCTGTAGTTTCAAATGTCAGTTTTATCCCCATTTTGTTATATCCCCACAGATTTGTAAATTCACACTTCAGGAAATACACAAAACATAAATGAATTGGTGATTATAAGTTCTAGCGGGGTGATAATGAAAATGTTAGGTATAACGTCGTTTCCTGTATTTTTCTTACACTTTAAAGTCATGATTGTTAGGAAAAGTCCCTCCCTACTTGTTGGTTTAAGAAACTGATACACTATTACCAAGTATGTTGTTCGAATAATGGCTTCTTGCGTGCACATTGCGTAGATCTACTGCTTTGTTGGTAAAAAAGTCGTTGATGATTGTGGTAGTTTCATGGGATGCTAGGCAATGATCGCAGTATGGGCACTGTTTCTTCTTGACACCCGCAATTCGGTTAACCATACTCCAGAAAGTTTTTTGGATATTTGGGGATTCTTGGCTTAATCTGCTTATGGAAGTAGAGTTTCTTGTCGTTGCGCAGATGTCTAGTAAACCTCTTTCGAAAGTTGTTAAATACCTGTTTATAACGGCGGTCGGTGTAAGCAATTGTTTATAAAGCGACTGTTTTTTTCATTTTACACAATTCTGGGTTTTGATCCACCCTATACTCGAACTTGATCACTCTTTCCGCAGCAATTACCGCCACCGTACACGTACTCACTTCCTAAGTGAGTTTTATTTGAGTAATCAAGTTTTAATACTTAAAAAACTTTTGCTGCACCCTTTCGAACTTGTCTTCCTGTTTCGTTCCCCACACCTCACATCCATACAGTAACACGCTTTGCACACATACCTTCGATATTTTCTCTGCTGCTCTTAAGTTTCCATCAAAGTTTCTTTTCCAAACCTGCCAGATACGACCCGCCGCCACCCATGCTTTCTTTGTGACATACTCCATGTGCTCTTTATTATTGTATCCAGTCCCAAAGACATACCCCAAATACTTAAATTTACTCATTTCCTCTATTTCAGTACCCTGCCAAATAAACCTTTCTTTCCTATATCGCCCACACCTTTTAAACCGAATCCATTTTGTTTTACCAACATTCACCCTTAAATCTCTCTTTTCGAAATACCTGCAGAGCCTTTCAATCATCTCCTTCATCTCACTCGCTGACTTTGCAAATCTCACCATGTCATCTGCATATGCCAAGCACCACACCTTCTTTTACACAATTACTACTCCTACAGCTTGACCGGCCTGTAGAACCTTCTCCATATCCGCCACATACAGATTGATGAGTGTGGGACTCAAGGGGCAGCATTGTCTCAGGCCCTTCCTCGCCTCAAAATAGTCAGATTGCCAACCGTTCGCTACAACCTTACATATAGTTTCCTCGTACAAACCCCTGATGTTCCTTTTTATGTTCTCTGAGATACTTGCCCAAACACTCATCCAATCTCCTCCTATTCAAACAGGCATCCTTTTCTTATTTCCTGGTCTATGAAGACTCTTAAGGTCACCAGGTGTTCCACCGTGCTCCTTCCCTCTCTGAACCCCGCTTGCATTTCTGGCAAGAGCTTCCTGTTTCGTTGATGAAGTCGTTTGAAATCATTTCATTGATTTCCTTCCTCACGTGTCAATCTAATCACGCGATATAATTCGCAAATATTTTGTATTTAGTTTATCAAAGTTATCCCTCTATAATTTTCTAGCGCGTTCCTCGTTTCACTCTTAAACACCGGTTGAATTATCCCCACCTTCCAGCTGACTGGTATCCTTTTGTCTTACCTACCTATCCTTCTCAATTCCTCAGTTAACTTCTCCTTACAGATTCCAGGTGCTTCTTTCCACGCTTCATTTCCGAGCCCATCCCATCCAAACCGATTTTCTTGGCTTTAGGGAATTAATAACTTCCTACATCTCCGTCATTGTGATATCCTTGATGACTCTTCCTGCTTTCTCTGTCGATCTCCTGTACTATCTTCTCTTCTTGACCGCTTCTCCACCCCTTCTAGCATCATCATAAAGTGGTTCTGCCATTCTTCTATCGCAATGCTTTTAGGTATTCTTTCCTTCCTTCCGTATTTTTCCTTCCTTCCTCACATATTTCTACAGCTCAGCTTCCGTCTTAATATCCCGTACCATTGCCTCCCAAAGCTCCCTTTTCTTCTTCTCCACTTTTTGGAGTTCCGTTTTTGCTTCCTGCACGTGCACTTTGAGCCCTTCTCCTTTACTCTATTTTATCATAGCTTCTCGAAACCTTTGCTTTACGTTCTGCACTTCCCAGTCGTAACATGCTCGACCTGGATACACTTCTTTGTTTTTCTTTTTGACAAGTACTGACTCCATTTTCTTTGCCATCATGTGTGTATTATCTTTGGTGTTCCACTCTACCTCTTCTAATTTCTTCCTGTATTATCTCCTGTATTATACTTATCCCATCTGGCCACCCATTTCTCCGCCTTAACTTCCTTCTCCCTATGCTGTTTGAACGACACCACTACCGTCAAGTAATCCGACTCGCTTCTTATTTCCATTGAGTTTTATTTGCCGTCTTGCCGCATCGTTAACCGCATTAATTAGTAATTATAAGGTCAATAACTGAGGTACCCATTGCACCAACAAACGCAAATTCTCCCTCCCAGTCGCCCTCAATACACCCATTCAAAATGTCCCATTGGTTCTCTGACAGCCACGCCAGCCAAACATTCTCCTCTGCGTTTTGAATTTTGTCTTTGGATTTCCTTCTTATCACTTCACCCGTCGTATCCACCGTAATGAACTGTTCTTCTCCTATCCTTACATTCCAATCACCTCCTAGTATCAAGTTTGTCGTTACCATATCTTCTAAATTCCTCTTTATGCCCTCTTTAATTCTTTCCAGTCCCTTATTATTATAAACGGTAGCTATGTGCCAACACTGCCCCTTCAGTTCTACCTCCCTAAAAACTAGACCCTCCACCTCTTCTAGAATTCTCTCCGATACCTCTTCTGGTCCCTGTTACTATTCCCCTCTTTGCCCTTCCGTAATCAGTCTCTCACCGTGCCAGTTGAATCCTCCAATTGTACTCCTTGGGGAGTCTCTCTTTACAGGCTTCCCATTTCTTCTCTTGAACCCAGGTCTCCACTAACTCAACTATTTCGTATCTTCTCAAGAATTCTATGAAAGACCCGTCCACCTTTTCTAATTTCTTCCTGAGCCCTGCTACATTCCAAAACATTAGCTTCACATTTTCCTTTTCCATTCCGCCGTTGTCCCTTCCTTCCCTGTCCCCCTCTCTTCGTTGTAACTGTCGCTTCCTTCTTTGGTCTTTTACTAGTTTTTTTGCAACCTTGTCCCATGGTATCCAATTCCAATCTATTTCCATTCTTTGGTATTCTACTTTAATCTGGTGGCCCCTTTCCTTGAGTACCTTTGCCTTCATTATGAGACTAGGTCCATTGTATATAATAGGAACAGGGTGGGAGTCAGAACACTTCCTTGAGGAACACATATGTTAATATTCAGGGTCTCCGATATACCTGTTTCAATATTTGAGGTGACTTGTCTGTCCATGCTTGTGTGTCTTGTCTTGTCTGTCTAATATTGTCTGTCTGGTCATGTCTGTCTAATCTTGTCTCGCTAGTCTTGTCTGTCTAATCGTGTCTGTCTAGTCTGCCTAGTCTTGTCTGTGTAGTCTTTTGTTTGTAGTCTGGATATAATGTAAGATGAGTCATCAGCATATAAAATGCATCGGCAGTTTTGAATAAATGAGACTAGGTCCACTGTATATAATAGGAACAGGGTGGGAGCCAGAACACTTCCATGAGGAAAATCTATATTAATATTCAGGGTCTCCAATATACCTGTTCCAATATTTGAGGTGACTTGTCTGCCCAGGCTTGTGTGTCTAGTCTTGTCTGTCTAGTCTAGCCTGTCTAATCCTGTCTGTCTAATATTATCTCTCTAGTTTTGTTTGTATAGTCTTGTCTGTCTAGTCTTGTCTGCCTTGTCTGCCTAGTCTTGTCTGTGTAATATTTTTCTGGATATATTGAAAGTTGAGTCATCAGCATTTGAAATGCATCGGCTGTTCTGCATAAATGAGACTAAGTCCACTGTATATAATAGGAACAGGGCTGGAGCTAGATCACTTCCTTGAGGAACATCTATGTTAACATTCAGGGTCTCCGATATATCTGTTTCAATATTTGAGGTGACCTGTCTATCTAGTCCTGTCTGCCCAGTCTTATATGTCTAGTATTGTATATCTAGTCTTGTCTGTCTAGTCTTGTCTGCTAAGTCTTGTCTGTCCAGTCTTGTCTGTCTAGTCTTGTCTGTTTAATCTTGCCTGTCTAGTCTTCTTTGTCTGGTTTTGTCTGTCTAGTCTTGTATACTATACTTATCTATCTAATCTTTCCTCCCTAGTCTTGTCTGTCTAGTCTTCTGTGTGTAGTCCTGTCTGTCTATTCCTGACTAAATAAATTTAATTAGCTTCTGTGTTTTTTATTTGCAATTGTTATTGAAACCAAGGTGCTCATTATAGAAAATGTGACCTGAAATCGGAAACTATTCCGTACGGTTTCATAATGCAGCATTTAGATCAAACTCAGTTCACTATTACTAATTACAATAATTTATGCACGCTCATACTACGCTACACCAGTACACTACCAAACAAAGTTTACTAATTAAACTAACACACATAAATATTAACACGTTCCCTGCCTACACTAAACGCTACCATATTTCATTTCACCAAAAAGAGAAGTTTTATTTTTGTTCAATTGAGCGCAATTTATCTTTTTTTTCACAAAAATTTGAATATAAATTGCAATTTAGTTTACGTAAACAGTTCGTGAGAATGGAATATTATTTGTTTATTCGAAGAGCAGAAAGACTTAATAAATTAGAGGAAAAAAAATTAAGCGGTATTAAATAGCATATAAATTATTATAAAACTACTCGTACGCCTGGAGGATTAGTTTTTTTAGCTCATCGGCGAATATTTTCGTTTCGTTTATCGCCCGCCCTCCGGCCGCGAATTAGATCAGAATTATAAAATTACCCCCAGTTTATCGCTCATTCTTTGTTTAATTTCCCCGAGTTCAATTAAACAAACAAATCTTATTACTTCCAATTACCTTGAATACCAATCAGCTAAAATTATCACAAAACCAGTCTCTGTATATTTATACATAAATATTTTTTTAAATATATTAATACTAATACAACAGCAAAAGGCTAATAATAACCAATAACTATTTTAGATTATTACTAGTTTTGCTTGTCTGACTATTTATCGAAATCAATTTGCTTTTGTGTTGTTTTATGTGTGGACTTAGTTTTGTGTGTCGGTTCGGGTGTGTGACGGTGTAAAAGTTTAACGAGTATTTGAAGAGTGAGAGATTGGATTCTTGGGGTTATTGTCGAGCCGAGAGGAGTAAATGCTAAGCTCTTGGTCATTTTTATCACGAGACAGTTAAATCGAAGCCATAAATAAAATTTAATTAGTATTTAAGTTGTTCCTTCTCCGGTGACATTGATTTATCTTATCTGCATTTGTGATCCGAGAGAAAGAGAACCTGTAACGTTACCCCCTCAAAAAAATGGTGTAAATCAGAGAATATGTTTATTCCTTTTGGGTGGTTTCGTTGGAATTGCGGATGGACGAGGGAATTTCTATTTAATTTTATATATTTTTCCTGTTGTTGTTGGGCGGGAAGTCTTGAAGATTTATCAAGGATTATATCACTGTTGGGAATAACTGGCAGGCAGAGGGAGGAAGGGCAGGCAACAGCAGCAGCCAAGTTCGGAACGGTAAAGTGATATTCCGCTACCGCATCGCCGGATACACACGGTTGTCATGGCGACTGCACCGGAATCCTTAACATCTGAACATCGCGCGGGATTAAACAATCCTTATACCCCTAACTCAACGCAAATTGTTCTCCGTTAAACTGAAACCTTTTCCTATTGCAGCTTTTATTCGCGGTTCCACATTTTTCCCTCTTGTTTTAATTAAAATACGATGATTTTTTTATCATATCTGTCTGGAGCAAAAATATTGCAAATCGTTATTTTTTTTAATCTTAGATCGTTATTTTTCTGTAACGGTTTAGAATTTGCAAGGTAATACGCAAGTAAACGGATGGTTTTGATCCAATTCCTCTGGATTGTAGATGTCGGTGGAGACTTGCACCGCGACTTATACTGCCACCAACTTAATCGTTGGTATACTACCCATTTTAGATCGGTAGTATGGGTACTACTCATTTAGAGCGCCTCCTCTGGTCCTGGTTCCTTTAGGAATTTCAGGATCTGGGCGGGTTTGCCTCCTCGTTCAATCAGTGGGCCCCAATCTACATTTAGCTCTTACGGAGCATTGCCCGTAGTCCTTGAGCAGATGTATTCGTTATACCCCTAACTCAACGCAAATTGTCCTCCGTTAAACTGAAACCTGAAAAATGAAAGCAGATGTTTCTTCTGCTGATCTACAAAATCTGCAATTGATATCTTCCTCTAGATCTACAGTTTTGTGGTGTTTTTTAAGTTTGCCATCTAACAAAGGGGGCAATGGGATTTAGGCGGTTTAGTTTTCTCTTCCATGTAAAAGAGTATCACTGTGGTTTTGTTTAAATCTTAATACCACTGTTTGACACCATCTATTAGTTACTTTGAGGCGCCTCTGTACGATTTCGCTCCCTCAAACTTTCCTCCGGCTATAATGACAATATTATCGGCGTTACATTGACATTTAATATCTAGCTCATTCAGCCTTTTCAGTAATTCATTAAGTGCCCGGCCCCACATCAGTGGCGATAACACACCACCCTGTGGGAACCTTCGACTTATGGAGATTTTTTGCCTCTGATATCCTAATTCTCAGCATTTCTACCATCCACTTGAGGTAATGCTGTTGATATATCTTCTTTCAAGAGCCCATTTCTAAGCCTCGTGCGAGGTTCCAAAGGCTCCTTCAATATCTAAGAAGGCACAAATCTATATTTAATGTCTAGGTCATTCATTCTTGCGAGTAGTTCATTAACTTCTAGGCTCCACGTCAGTGGCAATAACACACCTCCCTGTGGGAACCCTCGAGTTTTGGAGATTTTTTCTCACTTGTGCTTCTGCTGTCCTAGTTCTCAGCTTTTCTACCATCCACTTTGAGGTAATGCTGTCGATGTACCTTCTTTCAAGAGCCGATTTGAACCTCGTGCGAGGTTCCAAAAGGCTCCTTGAATGTCTAAGATGGCACACATCGCTACTTCCTTTGTCTCTAGTGCTGCTTTTGCATTTGTCAGTTGATACAGGGCAGTCTTTGTGTAATAGATGTTACTTTTATGACATAAAACCATTATAACTTATAATACAAATATAATATAGACAATACCTGTCCGGATTAAACTTGGCAATTATTGCTTGGCATAGGCTAGACAATTTTTGTCAATACTAGACTAGGTAATTCTTGTCTGGACTATACTAGACAATTTTAGTTCCGACTAGACAATTTTTGTTTGGACTAGACTTGACAATTCTTGTTTGGAGTCGACTATTCTTGATTGGACTAGACTAGACAATTTTTGTTTGGACTAGACTAAACAATTCTTCTCTGACCTAGATGAACCAATTCTTGTTGGAACTAGAATAGACAATTCTTGATTGGACTAGACTCGACATTTTTTGTCTCAACTAGACTAGAATACTTCTATGAACAATTCTTCTCTGGTCTAGATGAAGCAATTTTTGTTGGTACTAGACTAGATAATTCTTGACCGGACTAGACTTGACAATTCTTGACTGGACTAGACTAGACATTTTTGTCTGGACTAGACTAGACAATTCTGCTCTGGTCTATATGAAACAATTCTTGTTGGAACTAGAATAGACAATTCTTGATTGGACTAGACTAGACATTTTTTGTCTCAACTAGACTAGAATTCTTCTACGAACAATTCTTCTCTGGTCTAGATGAAGCAATTCTTCTTGGGACTAGACTAGACAATTCTTGTCTGGACTAGACTAGACATTTTTTGTCTGGACTAGATTAGAGAATTCTTTTCTAGTCTGAATAAAGCAATTCTTGTTGGGACTAGACTAGATGATTCTTGACCGGACTAGACTAGACAATTTTTGACAGGACTAGACTAGACATTTTTGTCTGGACTAGACTAGACAATTCTTATCTGGTATATGAAGCAATTCTTGTTGGGACTAGACTAGACAATTGTTGACTGGACTAGTCTAGACATTTTTTGTCTGGACTAGACTAGATAATTCTACTTTGGTCTGGATGAAGCAATTCTGGTTGGGAGTAAACAATTCTCAACTGGACTAGACTAGATATCTTTTGTTTGTACTGGACTAGACAATTCTCCTCTGGTCTAGATAAAGCAATTCTTGTGAGGACTAGACTAGACAATTTTTGTCTGGAGTAGACTATACAAATTTTGTCTAGACTAGACACTTATTGTACAAACTGGACTAGACAATTCTTGTTTGAACTAGATTAAGCAACTTTTATCCAGACTAGGCAATTTATGTTCAGACTAGACTAGACAATTCTTGTCCAGACTAGACTAGCAATTCTTGTCCAAAACTAGAATAAGCAATTATTGTCTGGACTAGACAATTCTCGTCCAGATTAAATTTATCAATTATTGTCTGGACTAGACTAGGCAATTCGTATCTGGACAAGACTAGACATGTTTTCTTTCAACTAGACAATTCTTGTCTGGTCTAAACTAGGGAATTATTGTGCAAACTAGACTAGACAATTCTTGCCAAGACTAGACTAGATAGATAGACTAGATTCTTGTTTGAATTAGACTAGGCAATTTCTGTTCGAACAAGATTAAATAATTTCTGTCTGAACTAGATTAAGCAATTTTTGTCCAGACTAGACAATTTTGGTCTTCAATCTTGTCCAGACTGGACTAGCAATTTCTGTTCACACTAGACTAGACAATTTATGTACAGACTGGATTAGACAATTTTTGTCAAAACTAGATTAGGCAATTCTTGTCTGAACTAGTCTTTACAATTCATGAATAAATTATACTAGGCAATCATTTTCCAAATAAGACTATAAAATTCTTGTCTGGACTAGACTAGTCAATTACTTCCCAAACTAGATTAAACAATTTTTGTTCCAATTAGACAATTCTCCTCTGGTCTAGATTAAGCAATTTTCTGTCGGGACTAGACTAGATAATTTTTGTCTGGAGTAGACTATAGAAAATTTGTCTGAACTAGACTAGACAATTCTTCTCTAGTCTGGATGAAGCAATTCTTGTCGGGACTAGACTAGACAATTCTTGACAGGACTAGACTAGACATTTTTGTCTGAACTAGACTAGATAATTCTTTTGTGGCCTGTATAAAGCAATTCTGGTTGGGACTAGATTAGACAATTCTCGACTGGATTAGACATTTTTTGTTTGGACTAGACTAGACAATTCCTCTCTCGTCTGCTTGAAGCAATTTTTGTCGAGACTAGACTAGACAATTTTTGTCTGGAATAGACTATACAAATATTGTCTGGACTAGACTAGACAATTCTTCTCTGGTCTGAATGAAACAATTCTGGTTGGGACTAGACTAGACAATTTCTGACTGGACTAGACTATACAAATATTGTCTGGACTAGATTAGACAATTCTTCTCTGATCTGGATGAAGCAATTCTTGTTGGGACTAGACTAGACAATTCTTGACTGGACTAGACTAGACACTTTTTGTGTGAACTAGACTAGATAATTCTTCTGTGGTCTGGATAAAGCATTTCTGGTTGGGACTAGACTAGACAATTTTCGTCTGGACTAGACTTTTTTGCTTTGGACTAGACTAGACAATTCTTCTCTGGTATTTCTTCTCAATTCTTGTCGGGACTGCACTAGACAATTTTTTACTACACTCGGCTAGGTAATTATTGTCCAAACTAAATTAGACAGTTCTTGTCTGGACTAGACTAGGCAGTTTCTGTTCAGATTAGACTAGACAATTCTTATCCAGAGTAGACCATGCAATTCTTGTTTGAACCATACTTGACAATTTTTGTCTGGACTAGACTAGTCAACTCTTGTCAGACTAGGCAATTCTTTTCTGGACTATCCTAGACATTTTTTTTCCAAACTAGACTAGATAAAGGACTAGACTTACCAATTCTTGTTTCGACTAGACTGCACAATTACTTTCCAGACTAGACTAGACAATTGTAATCTAAACTATACTAGGCAAGTTTTGTCTGGACGGGACTATTCAGTTTCTGTCTAGACTAGACAAGAATCTGGGCAATTCTTGTCCAAATTAAAGTCGATAATTATTGTCTGGACTAGACTAGACATTTCCTGTTTGAACATGACTCGGCAATTTCTGTGTGAATTAGATTAAACATTTTTTGTCCAAACTATTAAGTAATTTTAGTCTGAACCAAAGACAATTCTTGAGCGAATTGGACTAGGCAATTATTTTCCAGACTAGACTAGACAATTCTTGACTGAATTCAACTAGGTAATTAGTGCCCAAACGAGACTATACAATTCTTGTCTGGACTAGGCTGGGCAATTACTGTCCGATTAAGCAATTTTTGTTCCAGCTAGACAATTCTTGTCGGGTCTAGACTAGGCAATTATTATACAAACTAGACTAGATAATTCTTGTCCAGACTAGGCTAGACAATTCTTGTCTGGACTATACAAGACAATTTTATTCCAGACTAGACTAGACAATTTTTGTTTGGACTAGACTAGACAATTCTTGTCGTGCATCGACTAGACAATTCTTGACAGGACTAGACTATAAGTGCCCAAACGAGACTATACAATACTTGTATAGACTAGACTAGGCAATTACTGTCCGTACTAGATTAAGCAATTTTTGTTCTAGCTAAACAATTCTTGTTGGGTCTAGACTAGGCAATTATTGTACAAACTATACTAGAAAATTCTTGTCCAGACTAGACTATATTGTTCTTGTTTGAACTAGACTAGTCAATTTCTGTTTTAACTAGATTAAATAATTTCTGTCTCAACTTAATTAAGCAATTTTTATCCAGACTAGACAATTTTGGTCTGAACTAGACTAGACTTGTCCGGACTGGACTAGCCAATATCTCTTCAGACTAGACTAAACAATTCTTCTCCAGACTAGACTAAGCAATTATTATCTAAACTAGACTAGGCAATTATTGTCTGGACTAGACAATTCTCGTGCATATTAAATTTATCAATTATTGTCTGTACTAGACTAGGCAATTCTTATTTAGACAGAACTTGACAATTTCCGTTCCAACATTTCTTGTCTGGTCCACTCAACTGACTGGGCAAATCCACATAACTGACTGGGCAATTATTGTACAAACTAGACTAGACAATTCTGGTCCGGATGTCCAGGCAATTTCTGTTTGAACTAGATTAAGCAATTTCTACCTGAACTAGATTAAACAATTTTTGCCCAGACTAGACAATTTCCTATTCCTATTTCAATTTAGAACTTCCCTAGAAAATATTATCCGGACTGGACTAGGCAATTTCTGTTCAGACTCGACTAGACAATTCTTGTACAGACTAGATTAAACATTTTTTGTCCAAACTAGATTGGGCAATTCTTGTCTGATCTAGACTTGACAATTCATGACTGAATTAAACTAGGCAATTATTGCTCAAATTAGACTATAAAATTCTAGTCTGGACTAGACCAGGCAATTACTGTCCAAACTAATTTAAACAATTTTTGTTCCAATTAGACAATTTTTATCTGGCCTAGACTAGATAATTCTAGTCAGGACTAGACTAGACAATTATATTATCTATTATTATTCTATTATCTATTTAATTTTGTCTAATATGTTGTATTTAGTTCCTTAAATTTACTGTTCCTATTCTATTACTCGGCGTTATTGGGATGGTAAGAAAAACCCTTATCTAAGCTTGAGGAACTGCAAAGTCTTAAAAATTGATTGTTACGACCGAGAACTCGTCCATAAAATCCCGCAGGAAAAAAAAATCCGGGCAAAGTCTGTGCATAAACCGGGAGCGTTCTATTCATACGCAGATAAATTCAACGCGATGACTGAGCATTTAGTGCCATTTAACCTTATCTACATCTCTTTTAATAAGCCCACAATCGACAAACAAGATCTAAATAGCCGTTTAAGTTCACACTTATTTTTTTTTCCTAGCAAGGAATTAATCAATTGTTATTTTTATTTAATTTAAATTAGTTTTCCGTATCGCGAATTATGCAGGTCAGCATCTTTACGGCCGGTCGTATATGAATGAATCCTCTATTTCGAACGAAACCAGGTCATTGGAAAACGTTTTATATGTGGATTTGTGACCGAATGTGTCCCTTCTAACGACCGTTAGGCACAATCGCGATCTAATTTTTGCCAAACAAAGCAATAAAAAAATCAGTTATCGCGTCAAGTTTATTCAATAACGTCGTATTCTCAATAATTTTTAATTGTTGCTTCGTTAGTGTTTTACTAATTGGAGGGAGTTTTTATTTCCTTGAATGTATTTCCAGCCAAGGTTTGCGGATCCAATTTGATATTTGATCCTTTCGGCCTTATTAAGATTTTATTACTTCGACAAAATGTTTTTGATCAAAAAAAAGTTGTGCAATTTAATTGCAAAAATATCGGATTTATATTAGAAAAAGGTGTTTTTTGAACCCGTAAATAAGACGTTATTAATGGATTGCTTCGGGCAAAACATTGAAATTTATGTTGACATTCTAATGCAAAAAAAATTAAAAAATTATACAGGGTGTTAGAGAAACATGCGGCAAAAATTCAAGGGGTTATACCTTGGACTATCCTAAGAGTATTTAGTCCTGTGATGATTTTTGAAAAACCCCTTTGTTTCGAAGATACAGGGTGAACAAAATTTGCGACAACCATATTGCGATAACCAATGTAAATAAAAGTTGTTTTGGGAATGTCTGCAGTTGTTGCGTATGTTGGAGAAAGCTCTTCCTTGATTTGAGTCCTCGCCTTTCTAGTTGTTGATCGTGTAGAGGGTGCCGCCCATCTCCGATCTGATTCTGCCGCTCTGTTTCGGATGCTACTTTGCGTCTGACGTAAGCTGGGGCAATTCCAGCTAGATGGTACAGCTCGAGAGGTGTCGGTTTCAGGCAGCCTGTTATAATCCTGCACGTTTCGTTTAAGGCCACGTTAATATGTCTTGCGTGAACCGAGTTGTACCACACTGGTACCTCGTATTCGGCATCGGAGAAACAGAGAGCAAGAGCCGACCTGCTCAGCACGTCAGGGTGTTGTTCCAGTAGCTCCCGGATGATATTATTCCAAGCACAAACTTTGACCTTTGTATTCTAGCAGTGTTTTTGGAAATATATAGTGCGGTCCAATGTTACGCCCAGGTAATTTGGACTGCCGCATGTTTCGAGTTCTTGTTCTATCCATGTGATGTGATTGCAGCTTTTTGCGTGCGTTCTTATTTCTCAGGTGAAATGCGTATACCTGTATTTTGATGGGGTTCGGCTTCAATTGGTTTATGTCGTAGTACTGTGCCATGTGTTCTAAGGTTGTAGTTAGTTTATTCTCGACTTCTTCGAAGCTTTTCCCTTGTGCGGCAATGGCTGTGTCATCCGCGTAGATTTTTACTTATCGAGTCTGTCGGCTGGTCGAATAGATGAATGGTTTCCGGGGAGAAAGGATTCCGACTGTAGTGCTTTAGGTACTCCTCGTATATGGCTTTGTTTTCGTTAAAGAAACCCGGTATAACACAAGTTTATAACCGCGGGGAATACTGCGCGAGGTGAAATTTTCATAATCTTCTGAATTAGGTCCAGTTGGCCTTACTTAGATTAAACCGCCTTTTAAATGGGACCTTCTGCGGCATTATCACCGGTCTAAACTTCAGCATTATTGGCCGATGTTGGGAGTGTGGGATAGAGCCAATAACTGTCTTGCTGCATGTTCCAGCTAGAGACTTGTTGATAAAGATTAGGTCCGAGTTATAGCCTCTCATCCATCTGTCACTATTAAAGGAAGCGGGCTGTTTCTGGTCGTGGATGAGGGACATGCAATTATCATCGGCCCACCTCTCCAGGAATTATCCATCCTCGTTCGTGTCATGGTATCCTCAGGTAGTGCTTGAAGTCTGCAATTGCCACGTGTGGTTGGTTAAGGTGATGGGGGAATGAGAATCTCTCTTTCGGTGGTTTATATATTGAGGATATGTTTCCAAGGTCAATCGTAGTTCGTAGTTCTATGTTGTTGAGTGAGCTGGCAAGTTCATTAATTACTTTGATTCCTGGTTTATACAAATATTGCACTTCCATATTGGTCATTGCGGCATTTCTTCACT
Source organism: Phosphuga atrata (assembly GCA_944588485.1). Lineage (NCBI taxonomy): Eukaryota > Metazoa > Arthropoda > Insecta > Coleoptera > Silphidae > Phosphuga > Phosphuga atrata. The sequence continues at coordinate 70,152,017 of OX155895.1, forward strand.
ATTGACATTCGTGGGATGTTTGGGCGGCCTTGTGTTGGCCCTCAGTGTATCTCTTGAAGGCAAAGGACGTCACATGAGTTCTCTTTCCATAAGTTTGAGATTAAGTCTTGCTTAGTGTTTGAAATGCCCTCAACATTAAGTGATATAATTGTCAAGTTTGGCTCTAAGAAGAGCCCTTCTTCCATGCTTTCGAAGTGACCAAAGTGAACCCTAATCGCTGTAGATCAGTTTGTTGAAAGATCTGCTGGTTCTTATGCATCGTTGCCCAGGGGACGTCCGAATGTACTAATCATGCATTCCTCGAGGAGGCTAAAGAGCCATCACAGCCACACGGAAAGCCGTGTTTTATCCGCATAGATGAAGCGACGTGTCTATTGGTCGGTTGGTTTGTCGTTTGTGTATAAGTTGAAGAAAAATAGGAGCTAGTACACTTACCTGTGGCAGGATGTTCTTCTGGTCTCTTCATCGACTCTATTTTCCCTGCGGTGTAACATAGATGCGCCTGTTCTGCAACTGTTCTGTTCTTGTGTATTTTGTCCTGTGACGATTTTTGAGAAACCCCTTCGTTCCGAAGATACAGGGTGAAGAAAATTTTCGACAACCATATTCTATATTTGTTGATATCATTAATGTAAATAAAACTTGTTTTGGGCATGTCTGCAGTTGTTGCATAGGTTGGAGAAAGCTCTTCCTTGATTTGAGTCCTCGCCTTTCTGGTTGTTGGTTGTGTAGAGGGTGCCGCCTATCTCTGATCTGCTTCTGCCGCTCTGTTTCGGATGCTACTTTGCGTCTGATGCATGCTGGGTCAAGTCCAACCGGATGGTACAGCTTTTTGGCAGGAATCGGTCTCAGACAGCCTGTTATAATCCTGCACATTTCGTTTAAGGCCACGTTAATATGTACGTGTGGTATGAGTTGTACAACACTGGTGCCTCGTACTCGGCAGCGGAGAAACAGAGAGCAAGAGCCGACGTACGCGGCACGTCAAGATTCCAGGTTGTGCCAGTAGCTTTCGGATGATATTATTACTAGTACAAAACTTTTGCCTTTGTATTCTGGCAGTGTTTTGGGAAAGATAGTGTACGGTACAGTATTACGCCCAGGTACTTTAGAGTGTCGCATGTTTCGAGTTCTTGTTCTCTTCTTGTGATTTGCAGCTTCTCGCGTGCGTCCTTATTTCTCAGGTAAAATGCATATACCTGGATTTTGCTGGGGTTTGGCTTCAACTGGTTTATGTCGTAGTACTGTAACATGTTTTCTAAGGCTGTAGTGAGTATATTTTCGACTTCTTCGAAGCTTTTCCTCCGTGCGGCTGTGTCGTCCGCATCGATTTCTACTTATCGAGTCTGTCAGCTGGTCGACCAGCTGAAATCGGTTTCCGACTGTAGTACTCTAGGTATAACTCGTATGTGCCTTAGTTTTCGTTAGAGAACCCCGGTATATAGCAAGTTCTGCAGCCGCGGGGAATACTGCGCGAGATGAAATTTTCATAATCTTCTGGTTTCGGTGGGAAGACTCCAATTCCTTTGTCAACCTCTCCTGTGAATTTGTTCCAGTTGACTTTACTTAGGTTAAACCGCCTTTTAAGTGGGACCTTCTACGGCATTATAACCGGTCTAAACATCAGCATTATTGGGCCGATGTAGGGAGTGTGGGATAGGGCCAATAACTGTCTTGCTGCATGTTCCAGCTAGGGACTTGTTGATGAAGATAAGGACCGGGTTATAGCTTCTCATCCATCTGGCACTATTAAAGGAAGCTGGCTGTTTCTGGTCGTGGATAAGGGGCATGCCATTATAATCGGCTCACCTCTCCAGGAGTTCTCCATCCTCGTTCATGTCATGATATCCCCAGGTAGTGCTGTGGCTATTGAAGTCTCCAATTACCGCGTGTGGTTGGTTAAGCTGATGGGGGAATGAGAATCTCTCATTCGGTTTATATATTGAGGATATGTTTGAAAGGTCAATCGTGGTCAGTTCTATGTTGTTGAGTGAGGTGGCAAGTGCATTAATTACTTTGATCCCATGTGTTACAAATATTGCACTTCCATATTGGTCATGGCGGCATTCCTTCACTATTTACATTCCTGAGATGTTTAGGCGGCCTTGTGTTGGTCCTCTGTGTATCTCTTGAGGAAAAGGACGTCACATGAGTTCTCTTTGCATAAGTTGGAGATTATGTCTTGCTTAGTATTTTAAATGCCCTCAACATTAAATGATATAATTGTTAAGTTTGGCTCTAAAATAGCCCCTCTTCCATATTTTCGAAGTGATTAAAGTGATTGCTAATCGCTGTAGCTCAGTTTGTGGAAAGATCTGCCGGTGCTTATGCACCGTTGTCCAGGGAACGCCCGAATGTACTAGTCATGCATTTTTCGAGGAGGCTAAAGAGCCATCAGGGCCACACGGAAAGCCGTGTCCCCCTATCCGCATAGACGAAGCGACGTGTCTGTTGGTCGGTTGGTTGGTGATTTGTGTATACGTAGAAAAGCATAGGAGCCCGTATCCTTCCCTGTGGTAGGACGTTCCTCTGGTCCCGTCATCGACTCCTTTTGCCCTGTAGTGTAACACAGGAGCGACAGTTCTGCAGCAGAGTTTTCACCAGTCCAGCTAGGCTGTAGTCCTTGATAAGATGATACAATTTCTCCACTGCTTTTTGGTGGTTTACGGTATCATATGGCGCTGTCAGGTCTATAAAAGCTACACCGGTAATTTTCTTGCGCTCGAAGGCATCTTCAATATATTGTGTTAAGTTTAGAACTTGGGCGCAGCAAGATCTTCCCGGTCTAAACCCTGCTTGTATTCAGTATCAATCTCTCGAAGACCTAGAAGAGATAGTTATGATACAAGTCGAAAGCTTTTAGGTTCTGCAGGATCCTTTCCCGGTTTCAACAGCGCGACTTCTCGAACCTTCCTCCAATTTTTCGGGATTTGCAACATTTTTGCACCTCATCATCAACAGTCACTTTTCGTCCACTGCTCAACGTAGGCCTCTTCCAGGTGTTTCCACTGTCTTCTGTCTTGCGCGTTGCTAATCCAGTTTCCCGGGTTTCCTTGCACAGCAGTTGTAGACCACGTCTAAACCACGTAATGGTTGCAGTTCCAGAACGTTTTATTTGCTCTATTAATCGCCATAATTGCACGTTCCTAGGGTCTTCCTCTAGGTAGATCCTCATGTTATACCATTTCAACTTATCAGGAGGGGAAGGACGAGGCCTTTGTTCAAGATGTTACCAAGACTTATGGTAATTTCCCAACCAGGACCAAGATTCCAAATCTAACCACAAACTTCTCATGAAGCTGTCGAAAGATATTTTCCCTGAAATACCATGCGTCGCCGTGGATTAAGCAAATGACCGAGCCTCAAAAAAGATATTTCATTCCTCAACTCACGCGAGCAGAGGCTTTCATGATTTCGTCGCGTGCCCTGAAATTCAAAATCACCCCATGGACTGAAGAAATAGCAAAACCATGCCCAAAACAAAATCTACTAAAAAGACGAGGTACTACCTTTGAGGTAAAACCAGAGACTATACGGCGACTCCAAGAATTATAGAGATATCAGTACCAACTTTCCATAAAGGCGACATATGTAAAATATTAAGAAGAGTTTCAAAATCTTCGTAGACTGCTACAGCTCATCAATCATCTCGCCAGCCACCAGCCCGTTCCGCCCACTACTGGATGTCCAGCAGTGAATGTAACTCAAGACAGAAGACGATGGAGTACTATGGAGTACTATGGAGGAGGTCTATGTAGGCCTCCTCCATAGCACTCCATCGTCTTCTGTCTTGAGTTTCGTGGATCCAGTTGCTTACGATCCTTTTTAGGTCATCGGTCCAACGTGTCGGTGGTCTTCCTCTGCTACACTTATTCTGGTCAGAATTCCTATTATTGAATTCCTAATATTGACTCCTTTTTTCCTGCAGTGAAACCTGTTCTTCAACCGAGTTTTCATCACTCCAACTAGGCGATAGTCCTTGGTAAGATAATATAATTTTTCCACTGCTTTTTTTTGGTTTACGGTATCAAATGCCATTGTCAGGTCTATGAAGGATATTATGATAATAGAATGTCGCAAATTTTGTTCACCCTGTATCTTCGAAACAAGGGTTTTTCACAATACAACAAAATATTCTTTGAATTGGCCAAGGAATAACTCCTTGAATTTTTGACGTATATGCAGGATGTTTACCTAACACCCTGTATATATGCTTTATTATTCATTCTATTATTTATACAAACAATCCATAAACTGCCAATTCATTTTCCATCGGAAAAATAACTCATCATGATATGGAGGGAAAATAATCCTCTTGTTCGAATTAATTTCCCTTGTTCGACTAGCTGCTAGTACTAGCATTGTTTAGTATTGTCTCAAACTTATTAAATTTTCCAAACAAGCAATAATTTGCCTTGTCTTCCCAAACTATTCAAACTGCTATTCTAAACTATAATATCACGAAATAAAATCAATGAAACAGAATAAAAAATCTGTGTTATTAATATTATTAAACAAAGTTTCAAATAGATTCTAAATCCTCAAAACATTTTTTTTTGTGGATCTTTTGTGGAAAGGAATTATGGGGGCGACGGTGTTATTATGTGCGCCGAGAGAAAAAAATGTTTGTGTGACGAGCCGCCATTGATCGACATAAGGGTAGTTATGATTTGTGGGGCCGTTTTAACTGTGACTGTGGGAGGCTCGTCGTTCCCACCGCACGGCCTTCCGACCCTCGCGGAGTGTTGTGTTTGAGGGTGTGTGTACACAGAGACGACAGAGATCCAGCCGAATCGTCGGATCAAATTTGCGGACGGTTTATTGAATAACGCAAACAGTATCGGTTTTAATTTGCCGCACCGCACGGAAAAAAAATTGTTTTATTAGCGCCCGTAATCTGTTTACGTTTCGCTCCGAAAGTTTATTTTTACCAACGGAAGTTTGATAGAAGATAAAAAGATTTGTTTCAGCTTAAGATTGACATAGGCTAACAGGTTGTTGATTTACAGCAATTTTAACTAATTTGAGAACTTTGGCGGATTTCAAGATTTTATGCAAATCTTGACAATAGACCTTTTCATAGTTGAAATTTTGTTGTGCGTTAATATCCGCGGTACTTACGTATTAACTTCACCACCGCTATATATTGGATCGAGAGTTCTCGCTGCCGCGCGTTGTATGTTTTCTTGATACAACGGCGGCGGGCAACCTAATCTAACCGGGATTAAAAAATAACTAAAACTCTATAAAAAAATAATTAAAAACTCAAATTACTTGAGTTTTAAATTTAAATGTTTTAATTTTAAATTTTATGATTTTTAATACAAATTTTAGGTTAGGTTAGGTTTTTTGTAGATTGGCGGTATTTATAAATGTAGCAGTGATGGCGTTAATACGTAAGTATGATTTCCGCCATGATATACGTCAGAAAGTGCCCGAACTTTTTGACGTATAACTAAATATGTGCCCGAAACTTTGTGAATTGAAGCCTTTCAAACTTGGTGAATGCGCATGCGCTTAACTAACCGTAAAAAGGTCTAAAAATTTGGATTTTTTTTAAATTATCCTGGATTGATTATTTACGATCTGTCTAACGACAATAAGTAAATGTAGTGTAACATCGTCAACTCTTGTAAGTATTTACCTAGTGGTAAATACAACTTCATCCTACGGTACTCATATTACCATATCAAGCGGGAGTCTGCGTTTCAATCTACAATTTCTATGTCCAGTGAGAAGTCGGCTTGCAAGAGTGTTCGAGTGTACTTTGAGTCTATCAGAGTATTTGCTGGAATGTTCTTCAATCACTTCTTTCACGTGTTTAATGTTAAGGTCGTGGTTAATGATACTATTTGTTACAAACCATGGTGGATGTACAATCATTCTTAAGGTTTTTTATTGAAATCTTTCTAGTATCTGGATATTTGAGTTGCACGCTGAACCACATAGCTGACTCCCATAGCTCCATACTGGTTTCAGAACAGATTTATATAGTTGAAGCTTGTTTTCCAATGAGAGTTTTGATTTTGAATCGAGTAGCCAATACATTTTCCTTTGTTTGAGATTAGGTTGCTTTCTTTTTGTCCATACGTGCTTTCGCCATGTGAGTTTTTGATCTATGTGCATACCTAGATATTTCGCTGAGTCTGATTGAGGTATCTGCCGGCTATTCAATTTTACTGGTGGACAGGTTTCCTTTCTCTGATTTTAATTCATTTGCTTGGATTTTCCACATTTTTAGCCCGTTTTCTAGTGCATTAAGATGCAGTTGGATTCGTTTTGCTGCCACGACTGGATCTGGATGGGATGCTATTATCGGTCATCTGCATATGTTGCTGTTAGAGTGTGGGCTGTGGTGGGCAGATCTGCGGTGTATAGAAGGTAGAGAAGACTGGGACTGGGACGCTTCCTTGTGGTACACCGGCTTGAACTAATTTTAGATCGCTTACCTCGTCCTTGTATTTGACTGCAAAATATCGATCACTTAAGTTTGATTTAAGTATTTCATACAAGTGATGTGGAAGTTGCTGTCTGATCTTGTATAACAGTCCAGTATGCCGCACCATGTCAAACGCTTGTGTCAATATCTAGAAATACTGCCGAGCAGTATCTCTTCGCTTCGAAGTCCTCACTAATCTTTCTAACGATTCTATGGATTTGCTCTACCGTTCCATGTTGCCGTCTGAATCCGAATTGATGTTGTGGGATTAGATTTTTGTCCAGTAGAATTGGAGTTAGTCGTTTTAGTAAAAGTTTCTCGAATATTTTTGAGAAAGTGGGCAACAGACTTATAGGCCTGTAAGAGGTAACTGCATTTGGGTCTTTTCCTGGTTTTGTTATTAGAATTATTTGGGCTAGTTTCCACTGCTCAGGAAAGTAACTCTAGCGAAGCGCTGCATTGAACAATGTAGTGAGGAATCGTATTATTTCTTCTGGTAGCTCGCGCTAAAAATTTGGGTTTATTAGAATTTTGTTTGAGTTTTTCGATTCACTTTGATACAAAAGCAAATAAAACCTCAGTAATACCTCGCTTAAAGTTACCTTTATTAACGATACCTCACTATAATTGTTGAGTGATGCGCTAATTCTCATGGTCATTCAGCAAATCTTAACGTACGCAACACTTGCATTCCAATTCAAGTTATGCTACTTCCACCGCTTACAAAATCTATCATTTCCTCTAGGAAATGAGCTTTAAATGTTACTTTAAGACCTTGATGCATGGGTTGGCGTCAATGTCTTAAAGCAACATTTAAAGCTCATTTCCTACCTCAAGAATTTGAGGAAGAGGTTTGATTGTTCCCCTATAGATCTGTGTACAGCAGCAGTGTCAAAAATAAGAATTGCCATTATGATAACCAACCTCCGTTAGGAGAAGGCACCCTTAGAAGAAGAGAGCTCATTTCCTCCGGTACACATTTTCAAACTTAATTGGCGCTGTGGATAGTCACCAAGAATTCTGGAAGGGTAACAACATAATCTTAATCATCAACATAATGCTATCTTCAATATCCAACAAACCACATGCTTCCAATGGGTCCTTCTTCATCCTGCGCCTAAGTTACGTCTCCCTCCTTTAATTTCAGAAGACGCGGTTGGATTGTCGAAACTGACTGCTGCCGTCCGGCTATTGCTTGATTAAGGTGCTCATAGGCCGGAGCGGAACTTTCGCTACCGCAACCGGTGCGATATCGCGGCGGACTGACTGACATGGCGGCTTATGTACATGTTCAGATCAAAATGCGCGATTTCCCTCATAGTCAAGATACTGCAGCGTTACACGACAAGGACGCTGCATGCGCGGTTAGTTTCGCTGTCGCTGTGTTTTGAAAATGGTGATCTCTATTATCACATTGATTTTATGAACCCATGCTTAATTCTGAATTTGGTTTTATGTGTTTTATAAATACAAAATAACATATTTCATCTTATGCAATCAATGCATAAAATAGTATAGCTTCTCGCTCTGTGGACATCATGACGACTATCTACACGTAAAAATCGCGTTATGATGTGGGCATTGCAATTTCGTTGTCGCGCCCTTAGCGAAATTTTTGGTTGCCGAAATATCACGACGCATACGCTCCGCGCCGGTCTGGAGAAGCCTTTATTGTTTAGGTTTCGCGTAGTTTCTCAGCTTTCTGTCTACTTTTCTCGTCCAAATCTTTGCAGCTGATAATGTCGTATATGGCTTTGTTGATGCTGTTCCAATTGTTCCAATAACTTGCCGTTCCGATTTTAACATTAACCCTATTGCGTTCCGTGGCCGATTTTAACTTAAACCCATTGCGTTCCACCTATTACAGTCGTAAATGGTGTTGCGCCACGCTGTCCTCTTCGCCGCAATATTCACACAAACTGTTGGGAGCTCAGCTAATCTTGTGGAGGTAATCGCAAACAGTCATGTCCACTGAGGACTTGAGTTAGCTGATAACTCAGCTCTCCATACTTCCTCTCTACCTATTCTTCCACATCCTTTATAAGCAACTTTCTCAATTGCCCCTTCTTACAGGCTTCCCACTTATTTAGCCACGCCCGGAATAATTTCAACCTTGTGTTCAACCTGTCTTCTTTATTTCATCTTTGCTTTTGTGGGTTTCACCGTGTCTGGCTGTGTATTTGTTTGATCTCTCCAGTACTAACAGTTCTATTGGTGTTATGCTAGCTATGACTAGGATCACTTCTCTGGAGACAGGTCTATAAGTACTGCTGTTTCTGATTGCCATAGCTTTCTTTGGATCGCTTCAAGCTTGCGTTTGTTTACATCTACGCTTATAGCCCTCGTCCATACGGGGGACGCGTAGAGCATTGCAGAGTCAGCATATCAGTTTTCTCTTGCTGCTTCGTGGTCCTCCTACATTAGACAGAAGACGTTCCTGCGCAAACAAGGATTTTTAGGCTTTTCCAGAGCACGCCATGTGCTCTCTAAATACCATATTCTCATCAATCATTAGCTCCGCGAAGTCCTCTACTGCCTATTAATCCTGTTGGTCCGGGTAATCCTGGTATTCCACGTTCACCAGATAGTCCTTGAGGTCCAGGTTGTCCTGGAGGTTCAGGTTGTCCTGGAGGTCCAGGTTGTCCTGAAGGTCTATGTGGACCTTCATTACCTGTGCCTCCTTTAGCTTCCTCAAGTCCTTGAGCACCTGTTAATCCAACTGGGCCGGGATTGCCTGGTCTACCAACATCACCTGCTGCTCCTTTAATTCCAGGAATGCCAGCTAATCCAGCTGGAACAGGATTTTCTGGCAAACCCTAAATAAACCAAAATCTTAATAAACGAAACATTACTCCTACTACATTCCTTTACAGATAGTCATTGTTCTCCAGGTTCTCCTCTAGCACTAGCTTCGCCTCTAGCGCCTTTGCTGCCTGGTAATCCTAATAAACTAAGATGACCTTTGCTAGGTCAACCTGGTATGCAAGGAGACAAAGGACAAAGAGGTTCATTTGGACCAATCGGTTCAGAGGGTCCCCCAGGTCCTCAAGGAGAACGTGGTTTACGGTCCTGTTGTTCCAGTCGGTCCACCAGGAGAACCGGCTGAAAGAGGAGATCAAGGTTTACCTGGTCTTCCAGGCAAACCCGGCGCACCAGGAAATCCAGGAGAAAGGGGTCCGTTAGGTTTTTTAGGTTTAGGTTTACCTTGAATTCCAGCCTCTCCAGGCTCACCAACAAATCCTGGATTGCCTTGTTCTCCCTTTGATCCTGGCAATCCTCTGTCTCCTTTACCTCCTGTTAATCCTGGAGGACCTGACAGTCCTGGGAAACCTTGTGTTCCTTGTGGTCCTAACGGACCCCTTTCTCCTGGATTTCCTGGTGCGCCGGGTTTGCCTGGAAGACCAGGTAAACCTTGATCTCCTCTTTCAGCCGGTTCTCCTGGTGGACCGACTGGAACAACAGGACCGTAAACCACGTTCTCCTTGAGGACCTGGGGGACCCTCTGAACCGATTGGTCCAAATGAACCTCTTTGTCCTTTGTCTCCTTGCATACCAGGTTGACCTAGCAAAGGTCATCTTAGTTCTGGCAAACCTACTAAACCAAGAGATCCACTATGTCCCTTCTCTCCTCTCAAACAAGCTGGTCCCAATAATCTTGCATTAAAATTGTTTCTAGGAAATTTATTTCAATTTTATGTTACCGGTGGTCCATCAATTCCTTGAGTTCCAGGTGCACCTTTGAGACCAAGTTAACCTGGTTGTCAGAAAGAACCTCTTTCAGCTGGAAAACCTCTTTCTCCTCTAAATGCAGCACTTTACGGTGGTCCCACAGGACCCTGCACGCCTGGTTCTCCGTCTTTTCCCGGTGTCCCTGGATTACCAGAAGCTTCGGGTAATCCCTACAAATTATTTATTTATATTTCATTTAAGTTAAGAAATGTTATTTGGAATATTACTTGGAATCCTCGAGGTCCAGGTTGACCTGCTGCGCCTCTTTCGTTATCTGTTCCTGGAGGACCTTGAATACCTGGAATACCTGGAGCACCATCTTTTCCAGGATCACCAGGAGGTCCTGGAGCCCCGGGAATACCAGGTTCTCCTTCCTTTCCTGGTTTTCCCTAATAATTATCATAAGTTTGAGGAAATATTAGATTTTTATCTTATCTCCTCTTATCTTATTCTTATCTCTTGTAGTACCTAACGGACCTGGTAATCCTTGTAGTCCCGCCGGTCCAGGTTATCCAGATATGCCATCGGCTCCAGGAATTCCCCTTTCGCCAGGATTTCCTGGTTTACCTGGTGGGCCAGTTCTTCCAGTCAAACTTCTCAAACCTTGAAGACCCGTAGCACTTGGGCGGCCAATGTCGTCTTGAGGACCTTTAGCTCCGGTCGAACCTTCTGGTCCTCTATCTCCTGATTGACCTTTAGGACCTACAGCACCGTCTGGACCGGGTAAACCGCGAGCTTCTGGATGTCCCCTTTCACCTTGAGGTCCTAGTGCTCCACTAGGTCCACGCATACCCCTTTTACTTCGTTTACCTTCAGGTCCAACAGCACCGGGTAAACCTCTTAATCCTGCTACGCCTGCTTCATCTTTAGCTGGTGTCTCTCCTTTATAGCCTCTTTCGCCAGACAATCCCTAATATAAATAATAATGTAACTTATGTTTGATATAACTTAGAGAATGACATACCGGGTGACCTTTTATTCTAGGTTGTCGTGAACTACCAGCAATACCTGGTAAGCCACTAGCTCCTGGAAATCCTGGTGGATCAGAGATACCTTGTGATCCTTTGCTTCTCTTTTCTCAGATATCATTTTACTCGCTGATATTTATATATTTTGTGTTGCCTTTGCCTTTCTTTTTGTTTTCCGAAAGTGCACTTATATGAACCTTATGTTGTTTTACTTCTAGAAGTACTTCTTGACCTTTGTTGTTCAGCGATATTACATTCTAGCATTCAAGTCTGAGTGGTTTTTGTTTCCATAATCGTTTCTATTTTCGTGCAAGGTCGTTATCGTTTTTTCCTGTCCTGTCCGAGGCAATGTTATTGTTTCTTTGAGCACTGTAATACCCTCCAGCAAGTCGCTAGCCTTACCTGAGGTCCCTCCTCTTTTATCCGGGCTTGGGACCGGCTGCGGTTCGAACGAGTTTTTCTATAAACCCTAATCATGTCAGAGCTAGGGCACAAACTAGGATTTCGGATCTTCAGCTCTCTAGCGGCAATTTGATAGGCGTCTCCCCAGGCATTTTCATCGAACCTCGCTCAGAGGTTTAGTCAGCATCTTCTATTCCCATATTATTTCCGAAACATGTTATTTGATTCCGTATAGTAATATCAAAAAATCCTGGGATAAAGTATCACAACACTGTCTTACAGCAGATTGCAAGAAAGTAGGAGTCAATTTTGAAGATGAAACGGAACTTGCTACGACATCCTCCTTTTCTGGCCTTGTCTGGTCTTGTGTTCTCTGGTCTTGTCGGCTCTTATTTGGTCTTGTCCGCTCATGCTTGGCCTTGTCTGGTTTTATCTGGACTTGTCTGGTCTTGTCTCGTCTTGTCTGATCTTTTATAGTCCTCTATGGTTCAGTCTGGTCTTGTCTGATCTTGTCTGGTATTGTCTGGTCTAGTCTGATCCTGTCTGGTCTTGTCTACTCCTGTCTGGTCATATCTGGTCTTGTCTGGCCATATCTTGGATTGACTGCGCAGACAAGAAAGTTTTCCATCGACAATCCAATTACTAATTAGTGTAAATGAGCTTGTTAGCTACTGTAAATTGGAAGTGTAAAGCTAGTTATTGTAAATTACAATCTGAAAAATTAACTTGGTTCTGGGTGTGCGAAAATGTTGGGAACCGCTGTTCAGACACCATTTCGCCCATTGTAAGTTAATTTTTCAACAAATCGTGCAATAACTTCTGCAACAGCAATTTGCATCTGCGGAACAAACAAAAAACGCGCGTTTAATTAAAGTGGACCAATTGAAATATTAACGCGTTTAAAATCGGTTAAAAGCTCGTCCGCCGTTATTTTTCGCCGGCTTTGCTCTGTGCGAACGCGAGTTTTGTTTTTAATTAAAGCTCCCGCGTGCGTAACGATCATGTGCGTGAAATTTATCGCACGCTTTCACGCACAAAGTTCACAAACATTCCTACCCACCTCCCGAATCCGCATCAAATAACGACATTAAAACACAGTTAAACAAACCCCAAATAATCAATATCCATGTTTTATTAAAATAAATAATACAGTCTTTATCCAACTAGTCGTTTTTGGGTGAATCTTGTATGTTACGCCACTGGCGAGTAAATCGCGCCGGTCGATCCGAAAAGGGCACCGTCGGTGAATCAGCGGGAGAAGCACCATAATCGATGTTTATTTGATTACAGCCCTCGCCATAATATGACACAATGCTTAAATTACTTTCTTAATTTATTGCGCTCAAAGTTAATTCAGTTATTCCGACCACAACTCAACATGATTTAAGACGCTTCGCTTGCGCTTCTTGACGCACCTCGACGAAAACATCTCTCAACAATAAATTGTAGAATATTCATAAAAGGTTAGATTTGTTTGTATATATGTGAATATTGCGTTTTGATAGTTTATAATTAGTGTTGGTGCAAAATAAGCCTGTTCTGAATTACTGTACAAGTTTAGTTTGGAAATCTAATTAGTAATAAATGGGGTTATAACGTATTGATTTTATTTTGTTATTTGTGACTTTATTGAAACCAACGTCCATTTAAATTGAAAATGTGCTAATAATCGTGGGAAATCTCGAACAAAACGAATTTCTATTCGCTTCTATCTGTGCTGCCATTCACTTGCACAAGCAATAAATATCGCCGAAGCAATGAATAGCCTGCACGACGTGTTTACCAACGCTATTACCCAAATTCCTTAAAATTGTATTACTTCTACAATAACTAAACAGACAAGACTAGACAGACAAAACTAGACAGACAAGACTTTCTTCAAAAGTAAGTTATCAACAAAGTTTCGAAGAAAATATGTTTTATGTGTTGGAGGGCATGGGAAAGCAATAAACATATTTTAAAACTTTCTCGAACCAAAACACAAAGAAAAATATGGAATCATATCTGTACTTTTCCGTTCGTATAGTGCGTTCAACAAACAAGAAATGTTATCTCCTCGGCATCTAGAAGAATTCGTCATTAAAGTAGAAACCGTTCGAGAAACAGGACTGGGAAATTCGAAGATAAGAAATGAAGGTTCACCTCACGTGACTCGATATGAATGAGTCCGCACTGTGATATTTACATAAAAATCTATCATCGTCTTAAGAATCTGGGCAGAGCTGTACGTTGCACTCTTTTTAACGCTGTCGCCGTCTTGTTCGTGCAAGGGGAGGCTGACGCTGTATCACTGTTCAAAGTAACATATACAAATGGTGTTTCTGGAGAGAAATCTTCGCCTGTTACACACGCATATATAAAAAAGACCTTTAAAAATATTCCAAAATCAGGCTGCAAGATATAAAAAAAGATCTCACCATCTGTATCCTGGGAAGGAATCGATGCCGGTGGATTTGAAAAATGGGCTCCGCACCCCAACTTTCGGGCAATAAAAGATTAATAACAGGTTATTATTGTCGATAATTGTTGGTGTTGCAGTCGGCGATGTTACCTAATGAAGTGCTCTATAAAACTGACTTTTAAGTACTTGTAGTTATATCGTATTTAGTGTTAAAGTCTGGGTATAAATGACCGTGTTGCCATTACATTTTACGCACTCCGGGCCCGGATTTTATGAATATATAAATAACAATTTTACGACGGAAGACCAATGCCATCATCTTCGGATTTCTTTTCTTCCACATATTGCTCCTCTCTGCGCAATCGGTCTTCCAAGAAAACGCATTCACTGTTCATTCTCATTTTTTCTTTCTTACAGATTTATTCAAATTACTTCTTCTCCGACAACCAATATTCACATATTTTATTGATTTTTTAATTGAGACTCTTCTCTTCGCTCGCATTGCCAAACAGCTACATTCATTATTTACATTGCAAAACATGCATTTTAATACAAAACGTGTAAAAATTGCGACAAGGCAAGTTCAAATTTGCAATAAGTTAACATATTAACATCGACATAATATAGAGACAATATTAAAGAGACAAGACTAGACAGTGTGACAAGTGTGACTAGACAGACAAGACTGGACAGACAAGACTAGACAGACAAGACTAGACAGACAAGACTAGACAGACAAAACTAGACAGACAAGACTAGACAGACAAGACTAGACAGACAAGACTAGACAGACAAGACTAGACAGACAAGACTAGACAGACAAAACTAGACAGACAAGACTAGACAGACAAGACTAGACAGACAAGACTAGACAGACAAGACTAGGCAGACAAGACTAGACAGACAAGACTAGACAGACAAGACTAGACAGACAAGACTAGACAGACAAGACTAGACAGACAAGACTAGACAGACAAGACTAGACAGACAAGACTAGACAGACAAGACTAGACAGACAAGACTAGACAGACAAGACTAGACAGACAAGACTAGACAGACAAGACTAGACAGACAAGACTAGACAGACAAGACTAGACAGACAAGACTAGACAGACAAGACTAGACAGACAAGACTAGACAGACAAGACTAGACAGACAAGACTAGACAGACAAGACTAGACAGACAAGACTAGACAGACAAGACTAGACAGACAAGACTAGACAGACAAGACTAGACAGACAAGACTAGACAGACAAGACTAGACAGACAAGACTAGACAGACAAGACTAGACAGACAAGACTAGACAGACAAGACTAGACAGACAAGACTAGACAGACAAGACTAGACAGACAAGACTAGACAGACAAGACTAGACAGACAAGACTAGACAGACAAGACTAGACAGACAAGACTAGACAGACAAGACTAGACAGACAAGACTAGACAGACAAGACTAGACAGACAAGACTAGACAGACAAGACTAGACAGACAAGACTAGACAGACAAGACTAGACAGACAAGACTAGACAGACAAGACTAGACAGACAAGACTAGACAGACAAGACTAGACAGACAAGACTAGACAGACAAGACTAGACAGACAAGACTAGACAGACAAGACTAGACAGACAAGACTAGACAGACAAGACTAGACAGACAAGACTAGACAGACAAGACTAGACAGACAAGACTAGACAGACAAGACTAGACAGACAAGACTAGACAGACAAGACTAGACAGACAAGACTAGACAGACAAGACTAGACAGACAAGACTAGACAGACAAGACTAGACAGACAAGACTAGACAGACAAGACTAGACAGACAAGACTAGACAGACAAGACTAGACAGACAAGACTAGACAGACAAGACTAGACAGACAAGACTAGACAGACAAGACTAGACAGACAAGACTAGACAGACAAGACTAGACAGACAAGACTAGACAGACAAGACTAGACAGACAAGACTAGACAGACAAGACTAGACAGACAAGACTAGACAGACAAGACTAGACAGACAAGACTAGACAGACAAGACTAGACAGACAAGACTAGACAGACAAGACTAGACAGACAAGACTAGACAAACAAGACTAGACAGACAAGACTAGACAGACAAGACTAGACAGACAAGACTAGACAGACAAGACTAGACAGACAAGACTAGACAGACAAGACTAGACAGACAAGACTAGACAGACAAGACTAGACAGACAAGACTAGACAGACAAGACTCGACAGACAAGAGTAAATAGGCAAGATTGGACAGACATGACTAGACAGACAAGACTACACAAACAAGACTTGACTGACATGACTAGATAGAAAAGATTACACAGAAAAGACTCGACAGACAAGACTAGACAGACATGGCTAGACAGACAAGACTACACAAACAAGACTTGACTGACATGACTAGACAGAAAAGACTAGACAGAAAAGACTCGACAGAGAAGACTAGACAGACAAGGCTAGACAGACAAGACTCGACAGACAAGACTAGACGGACAAGACTAGATAGACAAGACTAGACAGACAGGACTCGACAGACAAGACTAGACTGACAAGACTAGACAGACAAGACTAGACAAACAAGACTAGACAGACAAGACTAGACAGACAAGACTAGACAGACAAGACTAGACAGACAAGACTAGACAGACAAAACTAGACAGACAAGACTAAACAGACAAGATTAGACAGATAAGACTAGACAGACAAGACTAGACAGACAAGACTAGACAGACAAGACTAGACAGACAAGACTAGGCAGACAAGACTAGACAGACAAGACAGCACATACAAGACTAGAGAGACAAGACTAGACAGACAAGACTAGACAGACAAGACTAGACAGACAAGACTATACAGACAAGACTAGACAGACAAGACTAGACAGACAAGACTAGACAGACAAGACTAGACAGAGAAGACTAGACAGACAAGACTAGACAGACAAGACTAGACAGACAAGACTAGACAGACAAGACTAGACAGACAAGACTAGACAGACAAGACTAGACAGACAAGACTAGACAGACAAGACTAGACAGACAAGACTAGACAGACAAGACTAGACAGACAAGACTAGACAGACAAGACTAGACAGACAAGACTAGACAGACAAGACTAGACAGACAAGACTAGACAGACAAGACTAGACAGACAAGACTAGACAGACAAGACTAGACAGACAAGACTAGACAGACAAGACTAGACAGACAAGACTAGACAGACAAGACTAGACAGACAAGACTAGACAGACAAGACTAGACAGACAAGACTAGACAGACAAGACTAGACAGACAAGACTAGACAGACAAGACTAGACAGACAAGACTAGACAGACAAGACTAGACAGACAAGACTAGACAGACAAGACTAGACAGACAAGACTAGACAGACAAGACTAGACAGACAAGACTAGACAGACAAGACTAGACAGACAAGACTAGACAGACAAGACTAGACAGACAAGACTAGACAGACAAGACTAGACAGACAAGACTAGACAGACAAGACTAGACAGACAAGACTAGACAGACAAGACTAGACAGACAAGACTAGACAGACAAGACTAGACAGACAAGACTAGACAGACAAGACTAGACAGACAAGACTAGACAGACAAGACTAGACAGACAAGACTAGACAGACAAGACTAGACAGACAAGACTAGACAGACAAGACTAGACAGACAAGACTAGACAGACAAGACTAGACAGACAAGACTAGACAGACAAGACTAGACAGACAAGACTAGACAGACAAGACTAGACAGACAAGACTAGACAGACAAGACTAGACAGACAAGACTAGACAGACAAGACTAGACAGACAAGACTAGACAGACAAGACTAGACAGACAAGACTAGACAGACAAGACTAGACAGACAAGACTAGACAGACAAGACTAGACAGACAAGACTAGACAGACAAGACTAGACAGACAAGACTAGACAGACAAGACTAGACAGACAAGACTAGACAGACAAGACTAGACAGACAAGACTAGACAGACAAGACTAGACAGACAAGACTAGACAGACAAGACTAGACAGACAAGACTAGACAGACAAGACTAGACAGACAAGACTAGACAGACAAGACTAGACAGACAAGACTAGACAGACAAGACTAGACAGACAAGACTAGACAGACAAGACTAGACAGACAAGACTAGACAGACAAGACTAGACAGACAAGACAAGACAGACAAAACTTGACAGTAAAGACCAGATACACAGACTAAATAGGCAAAAGAAAAAATATGTATTTCATTCTTAGTTTAAAGTTTAAAGTGAAATAATGTTCAGGTATTGGATATATAAAGAGGTTGGTCTTTGGTAGAAGAAATAAGAATTGTTGTAAAAGAGGCCAACGAGAATTCAAGCTCACGTAAAAACGCATTGAATCCACAAACACAATAAAATAAAATTACAATGGTTGAGGCCGTTCCATTGACAAGTGATAACTAAATACTCTGTCTGTCCGTCGGTCCGTGGAAAATTTCTGTTGTGATCGTGTACACACAGAAGACCACGTACCGAACTGAAGAGCAATGAAAAGACATGAAAGGGACCCATTATGCGGCCGTTGTTTAACCGAAGGAGAAAAAGATGCCAGTTTTGTGGTGACCCTGGGGTGCCGGTTTTGACAACAACCCCGCCTGCACTACTGTGTCCCAGCATCCGGCTTGTTAGAAAAAAGAAAAGTTTGTCACAAATAGAAAATAAATCGTAAAATTAAATAGTTAACTATGCATTCACCGATCACGTTTCCCCCTTTATTAAAAGAAGTTTCTAATGGATTAATTTTAACTGTAATAACAGTCGTGAGTTGAATGTTTGAACTTTCTACGCCAGTGTATCGTTTGCATTTCGGGTTTTCGACTACCCGATTGATTTAAAATAAATACGTGTGTTTTGTTGAACAAAGCGAAACTCGTTCCTCGCCATGAGAGTTAAAAAGAGAGTTTCGCGCCCTCCAGTCAAATATTCCCCGCAATAATTAACAAATCTATTAACAAATCTATATTTTCTATATAAAAATTACAAATCTATTATGTAACCTAAATATTTATAAAACTATTTTAGTTTTAATACGACATGCAGGAGGAACGGAGTTTTTGAAGAAATTGTGCAAAATTTAAAACGCTCGTCTAAAACCTTTTACGCTCATCTAAAAACCTAAATGTTTGTTCAATTCACCGGAAAAAAATCAAGACGTAAATTTTTAGTAAATTTTTCATAATTTTCAAAAAATCGTCATTTTTAGACCGCATCTTTGTTCATGGACTGCATCTTATTCGATTAGAACAACATACTCATTATATTCGTTTAATAAATCTTTAGCTTTCTTGTGAAATAAATATTAAAATATTTATAATTTGGCAACCCTGTCGCATTCCAGCATAATCAGCGTGTGTCTCCCCGCCGGAGGGTCCAAGGGATGGTTCGCCTCCATCCCATTCACCCATCCGACTATAGTAGCAATTCTCTACGCCCCGTCTCTATTCACTAAACACTAATAAGACCGAAACTATACAGACAGAATCCCAGCAAAAAAATATAATATTGATACCTTCGCCTCAAAATACTTACATCCCCATGATTTATAAACCCTCGGCTTTTCCACGAATAATTAACAAGAAATAAAGGAATGTAGGCACTAAAAGGATCCCAAATGGTGAGGGAACAGAATGTTTCACAGGAAAATTTCCGCGTATCGAGTCTCAAAAATTTGTTTTGTCTGTCTAGTCTTACCTGTCTACTTTGCCTGTCTTGTATTGTCTGTTTAATCTTGTCTGTGTAGTCTTTTCCGTCTAGTCTTGTCTGTCTAGTCTTGTCTGTCTAGTCTTGTCTGTCTAGTCTTGTCTGTCTAGTCTTGTCTGTCTAGTCTTGTCTGTCTAGTCTTGTCTGTCTAGTCTTGTCTGTCTAGTCTTGTCTGTCTAGTCTTGTCTGTCTAGTCTTGTCTGTCTAGTCTTGTCTGTCTAGTCTTGTCTGTCTAGTCTTGTCTGTCTAGTCTTGTCTGTCTAGTCTTGTCTGTCTAGTCTTGTCTGTCTAGTCTTGTCTGTCTAGTCTTGTCTGTCTAGTCTTGTCTGTCTAGTCTTGTCTGTCTAGTCTTGTCTCTCTAGTCTTGTCTGTCTAGTCTTGTCTGTCTAGTCTTGTCTGTCTAGTCTTGTCTGTCTAGTCTTGTCTGTCTAGTCTTGTCTGTCTAGTCTTGACTGTCTAGTCTTGTCTGTCTAGTCTTGTCTGTCTAGTCTTGTCTGTCTAGTCTTGTCTGTCTAGTCTTGTCTGTCTAGTCTTGTCTGTCTAGTCTTGTCTGTCTAGTCTTGTCTGTCTAGTCTTGTCTGTCTAGTCTTGTCTGTCTAGTCTTGTCTGTCTAGTCTTGTCTGTCTAGTCTTGTCTGTCTAGTCTTGTCTGTCTAGTCTTGTCTGTCTAGTCTTGTCTGTCTAGTCTTGTCTGTCTAGTCTTGTCAGTCTTGTCTGTCTAGTCTTGTCTGTCTAGTCTTGTCTGTCTAGTCTTGTCTGTCTAGTCTTGTCTGTCTAGTCTTGTCTGTCTAGTCTTGTCTGTCTAGTCTTGTCTGTCTAGTCTTGTCTGTCTAGTCTTGTCTGTCTAGTCTTGTCTGTCTAGTCTTGTCTGTCTAGTCTTGTCTGTCTAGTCTTGTCTGTCTAGTCTTGTCTGTCTAGTCTTGTCTGTCTAGTCTTGTCTGTCTAGTCTTGTCTGTCTAGTGTTGTCTGTCTAGTCTTGTCTGTCTAGTCTTGTCTGTCTAGTCTTGTCTGTCTAGTCTTGTCTGTCTAGTCTTGCCTGTCTAGTCTTGTCTGTCTAGTCTTGTCTGTCTAGTCTTGTCTGTCTAGTCTTGTCTGTCTAGTCTTGTCTGTCTAGTCTTGTCTGTCTAGTCTTGTCTGTCTAGTCTTGTCTGTCTAGTCTGTCTAGTCTTGTCTGTCTAGTCTGTCTAGTCTTGTCTGTCTAGTCTTGTCTGTCTAGTCTTGTCTGTCTAGTCTTGTCTGTCTAGTCTTGTCTGTCTAGTCTTGTCTGTCTAGTCTTGTCTGTCTAGTCTTGTCTGTCTAGTCTTGTCTGTCTAGTCTTGTCTGTCTAGTCTTGTCTGTCTAGTCTTGTCTGTCTAGTCTTGTCTGTCTAGTCTTGTCTGTCTAGTCTTGTCTGTCTAGTCTTGTCTGTCTAGTCTTGTCTGTCTAGTCTTGTCTGTCTAGTCTTGTCTGTCTAGTCTTGTCTGTCTAGTCTTGTCTGTCTAGTCTTGTCTGTCTAGTCTTGTCTGTCTAGTCTTGTCTGTCTAGTCTTGTCTGTCTAGTCTTGTCTGTCTAGTCTTGTCTGTCTAGTCTTGTCTGTCTAGTCTTGTCTGTCTAGTCTTGTCTGTCTAGTCTTGTCTGTCTAGTCTTGTCTGTCTAGTCTTGTCTGTCTAGTCTTGTCTGTCTAGTCTTGTCTGTGTAGTCTTGTCTGTCTAGTCTTGTCTGTCTAGTCTTGTCTGTCTAGTCTTGTCTGTCTAGTCTTGTCTGTCTAGTCTTGTCTGTCTAGTCTTGTCTGTCTAGTCTTGTCTGTCTAGTCTTGTCTGTCTAGTCTTGTCTGTCTAGTCTTGTCTGTCTAGTCTTGTCTGTCTAGTCTTGTCTGTCTAGTCTTGTCTCTCTAGTCTTGTCTGTCTAGTCTTTTCTGTCTAGTCTTGTCTGTCTAGTCTTGTCTGTCTAGTCCTGTCAGTCTAGTATTGTCTGTCTAGTCTTGTCTGTTTATTATTATGTGTCTAGACGTGCCTGTCTATTCTTGTCTGTCCTCAATTTTCAAATAATTCAATAAACTATTTTAAAAAAGAAAATATGTTAATGTGTGAAATTTAAACTAATTAGCATTAAAATAACTGGAAGATTTTCATCCAATGGAAAGTATTTATCAAGTTCAAAGACATAGTGAAACATTTTTTTGCAGCCGAGCAGAAAAATGGGAGAAAAATGGTTGACAAGTGTGTACGGCCGAGACATGCTAACACATTTATCAGATCGCGTTTTAATTAATCCGGTCCGGATCGAATATTAATTATACATATAATAATTGATAAAACCGGTGTTTAACACCGTATTAAAACAGTCTGGATTCTTGAAATAAATCCGTAATTGGGCAAGACGTCGCTGGCTGCTCACTCGCGAGCCTTCATCGCGTGCATTTAAGTGTTAATTAAACCTAATTTACAATTTATTTATTCAGCTTTATTGCGCTGGTTTCAAAAGGGAGCATTTTTCGGGTGGAAATATGTTAAGTGCACTTTTGGATGGTTCTGCGCAAGCCTTCGCAGACTTAATCTTGTTTCGCAATATCCGGTTTTCGCGCTGCAAAAAACCGTTTCTGCTATTTATACGTAATGCAGTTTCCTGCAACTCGATTTATATTTAAATTTTATTTCTGCGCGAAATTTATATTTAACTAAGATTATATTGCATAAGTTCAAAAATTACTAACAAAATTCGTAAGCTAAAAAGTAAGAAGCTTCGTAGGGAGCTAAAATCATTGAAAGTTTGTTTTACGTAATACTTTAATGCCCCCTTTCCACAGTTTACATTTCTTATTTGTTTTAATATAATTATACTATTTCCAAAAAATTGCCAGGAATTGAAAAATTTGTTGAATTTTTTAGGAAAAAAAAAGTGTAAATTATATTATTCTCCATAAAATATCAATGAATCCAGACATACGCACGGAGAGAAATGTGGTAGTTGCATAGGCATAATAAGTGTGAAAGCATCAAGGTTCGAGCAGCAGGTGTCCCTCACCTGGGGCACCCCGAAGAACAGGAGGGCCAGGTGATTTGCGCCGGCACGAGCCCAACACATCTGCCATACACAGTTGCGTTCCGCGGACCACTTTTTGACATGCCGGAACCACCACAATACATTTTTTGTACTCGCCTCACCAGTTGCTGCTAATATTCTTTATTTAATTCCAACAGAAACAGTTACAAGAAAAAAATAAATTTAATTTTCTATTGTTTAATCACTTAAAACATCTTAACTAATCTGATCTATGTCCTAAACAAATTTTCAGAAATTTCAACTTAGCCGATCAAAAATGTTGAAACCATCCGAGCGAGTCCACTCAAACAAAAACTTGATAAAGTTTAAATGATATCCCGCAATAATAATGTGTCCGGTTTCAGGAAAAATTACAAGAAAAAATTTACAAATGATTATTGTTTAAGCACATAAAACATCTTAACTAATCTAATCTATGTCCTAAACAAATTTTCAAAAATTTCACCTCAGCCGATCAAAAATTTTGAAACCATCCGAGCGAGTCCACCCTAACAAAAACTTGATAAAGTTTAAATGATATCCCGCAATAATAATCTGTCTGGTTTCAGGAAAACTTGGAAGATAAAATCCGCGCTGAAACCAGACATTTATTAGATAACGTAGTTATTATTAGTTTCTGTGAAATTTACTTCCATAAAATATATAAAATTACGTGTCGAGTTAAGATGTCTTGTTAATTGAGCGGTATTACAATCTAGACTTCTAGGCGATTACGCGATTTAAGCTAGATAAGCCTAACGTCCATAAATTAAACACTTTTTAATTTATCACTTAATTTCCTCCAAACATTCAACTGCGTAAATTTCCTGAGAAATCTTTTTTTCTCTCTTCATTATTGAATGGAATTTCGGATTGGGAAACGTCTTTTCTCTTCTTTTTTTTTTCCTTTCTTTATATGCAGTGTTTTGAAATATTTCAGGTAATAATAAACGGTCCGGGAGAAGTTACAAAAAGGAATTCTTAACAGTAAAAAATCCCAACAGGTCAAAGTTATAAAAAGTCGACGGAAAAAATCTCGATGTAGAAAGGCACTACGTGCGATAAATACCTTAATTAGGCTCCGGGTTTCGTAAGCTTTGAATAGGATTTATAGGTTTTTAATTGGATTTTTGTATATTTTATTGAAATTCTGATTTTATGAACAGAAGACAAATACATTTTTGATAAATTTCTTGTTCATCAATATTTAATGCGCAAAACTGTTTCAATAAAAAGCGCATTCTTTATTCGTTTTGCTGGTTAATCCGTTGTTACAGGCTAAGATTAGAGTGATAATTAAATTGTGAATAATTAACCAGTTTTTGCAGCGAAGCCTGCAACACAAACACGTTGCCTCGATCTAATGCACGTGAATATTTCAACGCGAGAGAACCGAAAATTTCCACAAAGACTCAAACTTTCTCAAACCCACCTGCAAATTACCACCTGATCCCCGAACAGACAGCTGAGCGCGCACAATGCCCCCTTATGCAACGCACAAAAAGAAATTGTTGCTAAAATAAGGTTTGTTGCAATTGTTCTTGGGCGATCTTTATTAAATTGTGCGTGCGTTCTAGAATGGCAGCAAGACGGAAATTTCGTGTGTTCTTTAATGTTCCCATTTCGTTATTTTTATAAATAAAAGATTCGTATCGAACCAACTTTCTGACGCGGATAAACTGCGGCGTGGTTTTACGACGCCGCCACCACCGTTATTAACGTCTTTATATTATGTGTGTGTGTGTGTTTATATTATATTTGTTCGTATTCTACTTATAACAAATTAATTTTCACGTTAGATTATAAATAAATGCTAATCGAATTTTTACCGTTATTTTAGATATAAGTACTTAAGATGGATTTTTCTTGAAGGACAATCAATTAATCTAATAATGATGTGTTTGTGTAATTTAAATATTTATTTTACAACGTGAGAAAAACTTATTTCAACTAAACACCGCGCACTCGAAATATAGTGTAGGTATGCGCAGAACAATTCTAAACTCGTCGAGACGAGATGCATTCTCTCGCCGGTACGAGTATAGACAGACAAGACTACACAGACAAGTATTTTGAAAAAAAAAGTGGTTCGGGGGAAGCTCTCACTAAACCCCCTATTCCAGCTTGGCTTTTAGTATGCGCCACCCCTGTATTGCATATTTTGCATTCATTCAGGGTGGACAGCCCGGACGGTTAGTGAACACAGATAAGTCTAGACAGATAAAACTACAGAGGCAAGTCTAATCATACAAGACTAAACAGACATTTTTTCTGTGGTATTTTAGTAGTTACTAATGAAATCTTGATAAAATAGAAATAAACTAAAAGAGATGTCTAAATTAATGACGTGTATTAGACGCAATTAGTTGTGCATGAAAATTAAGTGTGTAACGCGATGAAGTGATTGCGTTTGTTTTATTCTCGGCGGTGTATGGAAAAGTGTTTTGCCGTAAATTGCATAGAATGAGGTAATTTGCGATGAGGGTCGATGGATGAGGTGAGTGGAGCGCATCACGAAAGGCGGCCGTATAAAGGCGATACAGTTGTAAATAATACAAAGCGCTCGGCGAGACGCGAGCGAAAGAATACGTAGAGGAGAATGGCGGCAGAAAGGGGAAGAGAACGAAATGGTTTTCGATTCGGGTTTGCGGAAAAGCGCGCGTTGATAAAATATCTTACTTCTGGGTGAAATTATGCCAAGGTTTTAATATTGCTCAGAACGTAGTTACACATAGATTAGTTTACAAAATGAGACCTTGCATTGCCATTTCTTTTATTCGTATATGTGTTGAAGATGAAATGTTTGATCTTAAAATGTCAAATATTAGGTAATATAACAAATTGTCAATGTGTGTTCTAGTTCTAGTCATCTTTAAGAAATTTAAATAAATATTCTAATAACTCTGGTAGTTACAACAGTCTATATCAGTGGTTCTCAAACTAGGTGTCGCGTCACCCTGAGGTGATGCAAGCGTATGCCTGAGGTGCCGCAGCAATAATCAAGAAATGTAAAAAAATGTTAAAAGAAAATTACATGAGGATGTAAACGTGTCTGGGTCTTTAAAACACACTGAAGCTTCTGAAGCGACTGATTCATTGACAATCAGCATCGTTGGAGGAGACGAAATATCCCAGCAGACACCTGCGAGTCTAAATCATTCAAGTTCGTTTGCCTCAGTTCGCGAAAACGCAACTCACGACCAAAAGATAATCCGAGGACAAAAACGGAAATATGATCCTAGCTACTTCACATTGTTAGCTTTGTATTTGTTGGGAACGAACAAGCAATCATTGATCATCTGATTTAGTACATAATGGTGAAGAAATCTCCAAACGCCGCGCTTTATCTCTTCAGGAAGGATAATCCATGGTGGAGAGAATTTTTTAAAATAAAAATGAAAACGCAACTGAAGCTTCATTTATTGTCATTTCACACATAGCAAAATCTAGAAAGTCCCATACTATTGCCAAGACACTGATTAAACCTTGGGCGCTAATAAACCTTAACGAGCTTATAAGAATGTTGAAAATTTGTTAATCGAGAAATTTGAAGAACAAAGTTATCGACAAATATAAACAGAAAAATGATTTGAATTGGAGCAAGTGTGTTGATATTTGCAGCGATGGAGCGGTTGCAATGGTTGGAAAAGTAAAGGGAGCCGTTTCTAGAATGAAGCAAGTGGTAGCCAATGCCACCGGCAGCTACTGTGTCATCTAAAGAAATTCTCTGGCAGCTGGAAGAATGCCGCAAGATTTAAAAGTCGTAGTGGATGGTGCTGTGAATAATTAATCATGTTTAGAAGAGTTCTGGAAGAGCTGTTTTTTCACTAAGCACTAAAGGAAGTACGGGGGAGCATAAAGGGAAAAGGGAAAACTTTAAGATAATAGCATGGAACATAGCAGGGCTAAAGAAAAGATTAAAAGGAGAGGAGTGCAAATCTATTAAGCATTACTTACAAAAATTCCACGTGATAGGGCTAACGGAAACATGGGTTGAAGAGAAGGACTGGAACGAAGTAAGAAACCTACTGCCAGCGGAATACAGATGGAAATGTCAATCTGCAAAGAGGATCTCCAACAGGGGAAGAGCAAAGGGAGGGATAATTACCGGTATAAAGCTTGTAGCGGAGAAAGATACAATATGGATATGGGGAACATCGAAGGGGTACAAGAGTGTAAGTAATTACTGTCTATAACAACAACAACCTAGAGAGCATTATGAAACACATTGAGAAAAGCCTGGCAAGGGATTTAGGAGATAAAGTACTGATCATCGGAGACTGGAATGTGAGGATCGGTGAACTCCAAGCTGGAAGTCTCGATGCAGAATGGGTGGAAATAGCTAGACTTTCGAAAGACAAAACAGTTAACAAGGAGGGAAAAAAATGGTTAGACTGGGTTGAGAACCATAACTGGTATGTGCTAAATGGGTGCACAAATGGGGATTGGAAAGGGGAGTTTACGTATATTGGTGGAGGCGATACCTCGGTCATTGACTTCGGGATCGCCAACGAAGACGCCATAAGATGTATCGATGTTTTCAAAATAGGAGAAAGGCTGGAATCGGACCATCTACCACTAGAAATTACCCTGTATGGTGAGATACACAGCTGGGGGGAAAGCAAGGGTGTGGTTAAACAAACGGTGATGTGGAATGAGTCGGCTATTACGCGATACCAGGAAAACTTAGACATGATGGATGGAGTGGAATATGCGGAACTACCGAAACTCACTGCTATGATAAAGAAAGCACTAATTTTTAAAATATCACACCCAAAGAAAAATTGCGGAAATGCTTGGATAGACGAGGAACTAATAGGTATAAAGAAAACAACTAGAGCCGAATTTAGAGCCTGGAGAGAAGGAAGAACAACACTCGAAAAGCTCAAAAGACAGAATAAAGAAATGAAAGAAGCAGAGACGAGAAAGAAACGAGAGTGGGAGGAATGCCAAATAAAGAAAATCAGCCAGCTGAGCAGAGAGTCGGACATTTGGAAACTAATTGCTGCAAGGAAACCAAAAAGAGAGATCTCATCAGTAATTAACACAGAAAGGGGTAAAAATCACTTCTGTGAGTTGCTGGCCGGAGAGACAGAAATTAGGTTAATTATTAGGTTAATTAGCAAAGATGGAGAGATTTTAGACCAATGGAATCGCAATCACAAGAGATTACAGAGGGAGAGGTTGAAACGGTTACATCAGCACTCAAAAGAAAGAAAGCTCCAGGCCCAGACTCGGTGCCAAGTGAGGCGTGGTGTCTAGCCACACCAATTGTGAAGGAGAGACTTCGTGGTGAACTTAACAGCTTTTTCAAAGGTAGCAAACAAATTACGGACAGTTGGAGGGAAGGAATTATTGTATCAGTTTTTAAACAAGGTAAAAAGGAGGAACTAGGAAGCTATAGGGGGATAACTCTAATGGACACGTCATACAAGATCTATGCAAAGATACTGGAAAAAAGTTACAAGAAGAAGCAGAGAAAAGGAATCTAATCCCATAGGTACAAGCTGGCTTCAGAAAAGGACGCGTAACAACTGAACAGATATACATATTGAATTATATCATACAAAGAGAAATAGCTAAACCTAAGGGGAAATTGTACGCGGTATTTGTTAACCTCAAAGCTGCATGTGACTCAGTAGTGAGAGAGAAAATGTGGGAATATATGAGGGAGAAAGGTATATCGCAACAGATCAGGGAGAGCATTGAGCATCTATATGAGAAAACATGGTGTAGAGTGAAGATAGGTGAAAGGCTATCTGAAAGATTTGAGGTTAGGAAAGGGCTAAACCACTGGTCTATATAATTGATACCTTACTTTGCCATCTTTTGCCAATTTTGTGAAAACAAGTTTAGAAAAAATGCTTAATCTTAATATATCGAGCTTTAGGTACAATAGCAAATAGACAATTTGTTCTTGACAATTTGTTTTGTGTTTGTGTCTAAATAGTTTGTATATCACAGATGTGGGTGGTATGCAAACTATTTAGACTTTCTATAAAATTTTAACGCGACCAATGGATAGAAAGTAGACGTTTTGAAGTAGTTTTCCAAGTTCTATGCTCGGGCGACCAAATTTCGCTCGATTTCAGATTTTCATACTTAGCGAATGGAAACTGTTAGCATAATGCAACTTATATATTTAAAACCAGCCGGGAAAACACTTTCGGACAATCTTTGAAATTCTCCGTTCACTTATCAAGTGAACGGAGAATTTCAAAGTTAATGTTTTTAAGTTAATGTTTTAATAATGTTTTTAAGAAAATAAATTTTCTCGCATTTTTCGCATATTTAACGATGTCAAAACTTTTGAACGGCTCACCACAGAGACTTCTAGTCTTCACCAATCGATTCAGCATCCCAAAATTAGTCGGTGAACATATATAATATTCCCTGAAAAGCTTTCAGTTAAGAAATACCATCGACTCGGGAAGTCTAGACCGCGGAAACGACGAAATGCGAGAAAATCAATTTTTTCAAAATCGTTATTTTTTGACTCACAGCAAAATTTAAAAAGGTTTCTGAAAGCATTTTTGCTGCTGAATACAGATATGCAAATTATATTTCGCTGGCTCTTTCGGTTCACTTTCGCCTGCAAAAATTGAAGAAATTTTTATGAAATTTCGGCGCTCTAGTGGAGATCTCGGAAATTCGTAAATTCCCTGCGGAAAATCTTAGTGTATCAATAGGAAAATTACATTCTGAAAACGATGCCACAATCCGTTTTTGATTATGTGCAACCGTTTCCGAGACATCTACTTATCAAATCGAGAATCGGGTAAATTTCAGTTCGAAAATTCTCGACGAATTATTGAGTCTTTGTAGACAATTTACACATCGACTTGTTCGTCTTGTCGTGTAGTTTCTGTGTACCCAAAATGATTTCGCTGCTCTTTACCGTTATCGAAAAAATCGAAAAAAACGAAAAAGCGTATATTTTTCGAACGAAATGATGAAAAATTTTTGTCGAAAATTTTGTTGTAATTTTTTTTCGTGATTTTTTTTTGATTAGCTGTACACAATCACACTTCTTATCTTAATATGTTATTTACTACCTACTGATTTGAAGCTGTCATAACTCTTGAACCGCTCACCACAGAGGCTTCTAGTCTTCACCATTCGATTCAGCGTCCCAAAATTAGTCGCAGAACGTACATAATATTCCCTGGGAAGCTTTCAGTTATGAAATACCATCGACTCGGGAAGTCTAGACCGCGGAAACGACGAAATGCGAGAAAATCGATTTTTTCAAATCGTTATTCTTTGAGTCACACCTTTTAAAACCACACCTTTTTAAGTTTCCTTAACTCGAATTTTTCCATAACTTCTAGTAAAAATGTGTACAATGGTAAAATTTTACATAGAAAATAATCTCTATAACTCCAACTTTTTAATCGCTGCGTACTTATATACAATACAACAATATTTATTTATTGGGGTCCGATGTTACTGGAGTAATACCTTTAATTTGAAGTGATTTGAAACGGCATAGTTATAATTGACGATTTCGCATACAACAATATTTATTGTTATTATAGCTTTAATTTATAGTTATTGTGGTATATATTAATGAAATTTTAGAGTTTAAAGGCATTGTTTCTTCTTACTTCTGCCGTTACAATTGCAAATATGAGTGATCAGAGAAGAAAACTCAATTCGATGTCGTTATGTGACAAAGTGAGGTGGATAAGTGAAGTTGACAAAGGAATTAAAAAGAAACAAGTGATTCCTGAAGACTTTGGGATTCCTCCAAGTACACTTTCTTTAATTGTAAGAAACCGCGAAGAAATTCTGAACAAAGCCGAAAATGGTGCAACTAATGATGCATACGTTTGAAAAAGTGTACCTAAGAAGACAAAGTTGACTGAGAGTTCCTTCTTCAGACGAAGTGTACCGCGCATTATCTATATTGGAGAACTTTGTAGATAGAGAATTTTTTAATGGAAAAAAAATTTAAATTACCGACTTTTTCAAAAAATAATATATTAGCTATAATTGTTTTTAAATAATTATAATTATATAGCATTATATTAATAATGTATATATATTCTTTATTTTGTTTATAAATAAATACATATGTTATATTACATATATGTTATATTATGTTATATTTACTTTGAACAATTGTGTGAAATAGTGAATTTTGCTCATTTTGTAATTATGAATTTCTCTAACTCGAATTTTCTATAACTCCATTTTTTTTCGTGAACTATAGTAATTCGACTTAAGGAAGTTCGACTGTATAACAAATTGTCAATGTGTGTTCTAGATTCTATACTCTGTTCGGCGAGAGAATGCATCCCGTCTCGACGAGGTTAGCATAGTTCTGCCCATACCCCCATTTTATTTCGAGTGCGCGGTGTTTAGTTATCCGTATTTGAAAAACTGACGCATATTTCTTACCTCAAACTAATCTGCGCGTACCTCGGCGCGTCCCTTGCCCCTCATACTTCTGCGCAGTACAGCTGCATTCTCTCACCGGAGAGAGTATAGTCATCTTTAAGAAATGTAACTCTGGTAGTTACATAGAATGGTCTACATAAATGATACCTTACTTTGCCGTATTTAGCCAGTTTTGTAAAAAGAAGTTTGTGAAAAAGATTAATCTTAATATATCGAGCTTTAGTTACAATAGCAAATTGACAATTTGTGTTCCACATCTGTGGTGTGCAAACTATTTAGACTTTGTGTAAAATTTTGTCCCCACTCCTGGATAGAAAGTGGACGTTTTCCAATAGTTTCCAAGTTCTATGCTCGGGCGTCCAAATTTCGCGAAATATCACTCGATTTTGCCAATTTTATCAAGTCATACTTCACGAACAGAAGCAGTTAGCAAAATGCAACTTATATATTTAAAACCCGTAGGGATAACACTATCGGACACACTTTAAAATTTCCAGTTCACTTAATAAATAATGATTTTAAAAAATGATTAAGAATGATTTTTGTTTCTGCAATCAATTTTGCTGCTGTTTACAGTTATGGAAATTATATTTCGCTAGCTCTTTCGGTTCACTTTCGCCTGCAAAAATTGAAGAAATTTTTATTAAATTTCGGCGCTCTAGTGGAGATCTCGGAAAGTTGTGAATTTTGCGCGGACAATCTTAGTGTATCCATAGGAAAGTGACCTACTGAAAACGATTGGCTGAGAACGGGTTTTCCAGTTTATTTCGCTCTAAAATTACAAATATACAAATTTTATATTTTTTTTCGCTGTACACAATTACACATTTCCTACGGATTTGACGCTGTCATAACTCTTGAACCGCTCACCACAGAGACTTCTAGTCTTCACCAATCGATTCAGCGTCCCAAAATTAGTCCAGGAACGTATATAATAATCCCTGGGAAGCTTTCGGTTAAGAAATACCATCGACTCGGGAAGTCTAGACCGCGGAAATGACGAAATGCGAGAAAATCGATTCTTTCAAAATCGTTATTTTTTGAGTCACAGCGAAATTTAAAAACGTTTCTGAAAGCAGTTTTGCTGCTGATTGCAGATATGCGAATTATATTTCGCTAGCTCTTTCGTTTCGCTTTCGCCTGCAAAAATTGAAGAAATTTTTATAAAATTTCGGCGCTCTAGTGGAGATCTCGGAAAGTCGTGAATTTCCCTTGGACAGTCTGAGTGTATTAACAGGAAAATGACCTTCTGAAAACGATGCCGCAATCGGTTTTTTTATTATCTGCAACCATTTCCGAGACATATACTTAGCAAATCGAGAATCGCGTAAATTTCAGTTTGAAAATTCTCGACGAATTATTGAATCTTTGCAGACAATTTACACATTGACTTGATCGTCTTGTTGTGTAGTTTACGTGTGCGGAAAATGATTTCGCTACTTTTTGCCGTTCTCGATAAAATCGAAAAAAACCGAAAAAGCACATATTTTTCGGACGAAATGGCGGAAAATTTTTGTTGAAAAATTTTTTGGAAATTTTTTTCGTGATTTTTTTTTGTTACCCGAAGGAAATCGATGTGCTGAAAACGGTTTTCCAGTTTATTTTGCTCTAAAGTTACAAACAAACAGGGTATATAGTGTTTCACTGTTATAAACCGTCTCTTCGTTTTCGCCGTCCGGGTTTGTACAAACCTCTCTAAAACATTTTCGGCACACTCAAGCTAGTCGACAAGACGAGCAAAACGAGGTGTAAATTGCTTGGAATGGTTCAAGTTTTTATTGCGAAATTGTTAATTCATTTTCATGAATTTCGACTTCACAAGTCCGTATCTCGAGAACGGTTGCAGATAAATAAAAACGGATTACTGCATTATTTTCAGGAGGTCATTTCCCTACGGATGCACATAGATTTTAGCATTTTTTAGCACCTTAAAAATATGAATTAGTTTCCCAGTTCTCTGCTTTCCAAATAAATTCAGCATCCCAGAATTAGTCGGAACAACACTTATAATATATTGCACACGAAAAGCCTTAAATTTTATGACACGACGACCCAAAGCAATCTATACCGACGATTCTGTGGGTTGCGACCCACAGTTTGCGCACCACTGTTCTAGATGAGTGCTTCCCAAAGTGGTGGGCAGAGGCCCCCTAAGGGGCCGGGGCCTACCCGCAAGGGGGCCGCGTAGAGCCGCGAATATAATACATAAATAAATCTTCGTTAAATAATTTTAAATGTCAAATATGCACATACTTGACATATTTGACCTAAGGGGCCGGGGCCTACCCGCAAGGGGGCCGCGAAGAGCCGCGAATATAATACATAAATATATCTTCGTTAAATAATTTTAAATGTCAAATATGCACATACTTCAATTCAAATTATAAACTCCGTTAAAATATTGAAATTACTACGAATGATATGATACGAATAATGACTAGCTTACGATATTTCTTCTAGAAAAGAAACCAGATTTAGATGCCCTTTTTTGCATTGATAGGTGGATGTGTCTAATTTCGTAATTAGCAGATTTTTTTCGAAAAGGTTAATTAACTGACTCTTTCTCTTCCGGGAAAAAGTACTAATTTACTGATTCTTAACAATAAGCTACACGCCTTTCAACAAAAATTGTCCGTATGGACCAAGAGCTGTGGACAAGGAAGCGCAAGCATATATATTTCTTTGCATGAAGAAATTAACATGTCGTTGTCAACTGAACTTCATTTAACATTTAAACCATTTAACAGAATCAATAAACTTCTTTGAAAAGTATTTCCGAATTTAAATCACACTGAAGTACACGACGGGATAATAACACCATTAGTATTAGTAATAATTTACAAACGGATCATCTTACCTGGAAATTACAAGAGGACTTTATAGACTTGAGATCGGATTCAATACTCGCAATAGGATTTTCTGGAAGCAATATTTCAAAATTTTTGATAAAATGGCAAAACGAATTAAACTCAGCATTAAATATTCTGGTTCCGTTTGCAACAACGTACCTCTGCTAATCGACCTTTTCAGCTATGTTATTTATTAAGAACCAGCATAGGTTATGCCTATCATCAGAATTATTAGAAAGTAATCTTAGAATATCAATTTCAAATAATGGGTGATTTTTTAACCGTTTGGCTTTTGAAAATTAAAAAACACACAGAAAATTTGCGAAAGTGAATGACATATTTATTTGAGCCGATAAATGAATGCCTGCCATTTACTTAAAAGATTATTCCATGTAAATGTTGCCCGCGGCTACGCCGTAGGTGGTCCATCCGTGGGCAATTTTGCATACTATTTCCAACATTTCGGCCGGTATCTCACCAATTGCAGCTGTAATGTTGTCTTCCAGGGCTGGAATTGTGACTGGCTTGTTCCTGTACACGAGATACTTCTCGTATCTCCACAAAAAAAAATAGTCTAGTGAGGTCAAATCGCATGATCTTGGCGGCCAATGCAAAGGTGAGTCCAAAAGGTGAGATTAATTGCTCACCACACTCGCCTCTCATTAGGTTAATGGTATCGCGTGCCGTGTGGCATGTGGCGCCATCTTGTTGAAACCACATGTCAAACAAGTCCAATTCTTCCATTTTAGGCAAAAAAAAGTCGGTATTCATCGCGCGGTACCTTGTTCCATTGACTGTAACGTTGCGAATTTCATCGTTCTTGAAGAAGTACGGTCTAGTGATGCCGCCGGCTCAAAAGCCGCACCAAACAGTGCATCTTTCAGGGTGCACCTCTTGAACTGCCTCTGGCTGCTCTTCTTTCCATCTCATCTAACTTTGTTAAGGCCCATTCACAAAACAAACGACGTTTTGGTACGTTACCTGGCTTCAGTTCTTGCAGCAGCTGTATTTTGTATGGTTTCATAACGAGGTCCTTACGTAAAATCTTCTAGATGGTCGAATAACACAAGCCCCATTGTGGCGACAAATTGACATATTGCGATCTTCATTGACACTGACCGATATAGCAGCAATATTTTCCTCGGTGGGCACTATTCGCATAGGAGTTGGTGTATTTATGTCCAATAAAGCGAAACTGGTGCGAAATTTGGTCACAACAGCTTGAATAGCCTGTTCGGTGGGTCGATTATGACGACCATAAAATGGACGTAATTTACGAAACACATTTTTCACACGAATTTTGATTATTAAATTCAATGATTGCAAGCGTTGTTCGTTAACACATCCATCACATTAAATTTAATCTATTAACATTAATGTAATTAATACTAATTCTTATTTTTTTTTTTGCTAATTTGTTGAATTTTTTTTTCATGCTTTCTATTT
Organism: Phosphuga atrata; assembly: GCA_944588485.1. Taxonomy (NCBI): domain Eukaryota; kingdom Metazoa; phylum Arthropoda; class Insecta; order Coleoptera; family Silphidae; genus Phosphuga; species Phosphuga atrata. Next base: position 70,187,454 of record OX155895.1, read on the forward strand.
CGCTTTGCACAAAATTGAACTTCTTAAAAACGCCCAAAACATTACTAAAGATGCCAATGAAAATGTTTCAGCTATATTGTCTAATACTAATTTATTAGTAATAAGGAATGGTTGGAGATCGCCCATCGGCGTCCCAACCTGTATGCAATAAACATTGATTAATTATTTTTCATTTTATAATTAATAATTAATTTTCTTCATTTTCTAATAATATTATATTTAATTATGCATATATGCATTATGCAATTCTTTTTACTTGACCCAATTCTAAAAAAAATAGGGGGGCGTGGTTTATCGATATGAGTTGCAGGGGAGCCGCGACATCAAAAAGTTTGGGAAGCAGTGTTATAGATAATAGTCATCTTTAAGAAATCTTCGGATATGCTACAATAGACCTTTTTCATAGTTGAAAATTTTTTGTGCATGTTGTGTCAATTTCCGCCATGCTTTCCCCGAACTTTTTGAGGTATAACCTTATTATTTGTCCGAAACATTCTTACTCCCGCCTTTTAAACTTGGCGGATGCGCATGCGCTTAGCTAACCGTAAAAAGTTCTATTGAAGATTTATCCTTCAATTTAGATTTCTCCAGCAAATATGTTTATTTCATTGGTGGTGATGCGCCGCCGCCGCTGGATCACTCGGGTCGGGGCGGACTATTTCAGCCTGCCGTAACCAAACATTATCTGATTTGCATGCAGATGAGGTGTCGCACTAACTCCCTTCTACAGCGCCTACCGGAATTAAATCCGATAAAACGCCTTTCCGCACACAATCAAACAAACACTGAACCTACACACACTAAATACATATCTAGAAATAGAACTAAAACTAGGTAGCACTTTGAATTGCCAACAAGTGTATTGTATTTCGATTGGCTTTGGTCTAAGAAAAGCTTTCCTCCCGTCCCCGGTCGGCACTCTATGCTCATGTATTAGCTCTAGAATTATTAGCTCTGTAATCTTATTAGCTCTAGAATTACCACAGTTATCCATGTAAGTTTTGGTACGGTTTAAGGATCCAAACCTGATTTAATGAGCCTTTTGCGATTTCACCTTAATTCCGTTTGTACTGAGACATGCATGGCTTAATCTTTGAGACAAGTATACGACTACTGGCGAATCAAGGTCGAGGCTTCTTCTTCTCTTCTTTGAGTTCCCTCCTATCGGAGATTGCAAACCATTATAACGACACGTATCTTGTTGACAGCCGCGCTGAACAGCTCGGCAGACGTACACTCAAATCGCTCTCTCGGGTTGCGAAGCCACGATATCCTCCTCCTGCCAACAGTTGTTTTCTCTCTAATTTTACCCTAGTTAATTAGTTTGAGGATGTTGTATCTTTCTCCTCTTAGAATGTGTCCCAGGTACTCAAGTTTTCTCTTTTTAATGGTTTTATGTTTCTCTCTGGTTTTATCCATTATCTGCAGTACTGATTCGTTAGTAACTTTGTCGGTCCATGAAATGTTAAGAATTCTCTTGTAACACCACATTTCGAAAGCCTCCAATTTTTGTATGCTTTTCGCTTTTAATGCGCATCCTCCATTCCATACAGCAGGGTAGGAAAGATAGCTTTACCATTACGTTTCTAATCTTTTTGGGGTGATACGCGTAGCAGAATCACGGTTCAACACTCACGGTTTGCAGAGAAATTTATTTACATGGACAGTTCGAACTGTCTTGTTTATTCGGAAATCCAGGTTTTTATATTATGTCCTGGTATACTAGTCCCTCATCTCGGGGTGATTATTTTTCTATATTCGGCTATTTGTTGTTTTGGCGATTACCGATTCCCGGGAAAAAAACATCTTGTCGTAATTTCCCCGGGGATTACATTGACCCTAATAAAATATTTTTGGAAATTCGTCCGAAAATACTTGGGTAATTATCGTAATGCTCTAAAAATAAAAATATTTCTATATCAGCTCGAGGATTACATTACCGACCCTAATAAAATATTTTCGGAAATTGTTCGAAAATATTTGGGAAATTATTTTGGGTAATGCCCTCGTAAACTAAGAAATAAAAATGTAACGGCTCGTTGCCGCTACATCGCCCCCTTGCCAGTGATAACGCTATGTAGCGTTTGTTGCTGTTTGTTTGTTCATAGACGTCTGGTAGACGATTGAATTCGTTCCGTTGTTTGTTGTTGCAGGTTTCCTCGTAGACGGTTGAATTCGTCATCCTCGTCGCTGTTGCGGGGTTTGTTCGTGGACGTCTCGTAGATGGTTGAAGTCGTTACCGTAGACGTTGTTTGTTGTTGCAAGCTTGTTGCAAGGCGTCCTCGTGAACGTCGTTTGCTGATATGCGGTTTCCTATGCAAAACCAGCTTGCGCCTAGCAGTTGCTGTTGCGGCATTTGTTCGTTGACGTCTGGTAGACGGTTGAAGTCATTACCGTAGACGTTGTTTGTTGTTGCCGGCGTCCTGGTAGACGGATGAATTCGTCATCATCGTCGCTGTTGCAGGGTTTGCTCGTGGACGTCTGGTAGACAGTTGAAGTTGTTACCGTAGACGTTCTTTGTTGTTGCAAGTTTGTTTCAAGGCGTCCTCGACGGACCTTACCCTTCGGTGTTCAGTTTCGCGTGTAAGGTTTTCTTGGCACAGATGCAGTCTTTAGTTCAACTATGCTGCAAAATTCAGGTACATTTGGTTCCATATTTGAGTGTGTAGTTTTCTCTTTTCGATCACGACGAACAATTTGTAGGTGATCCGATTCCTCTTGTAAATCACGTCGGGGTCACCAATTTGTGGGGTGATACGCGTAGTAGAATAATGTATCACTCACGGTGTATATATATATATATATATATATATATATATATATATATATATATATTGAGTCTGGTTGACTGGGTCCACTGGCTGAACCGGTTTGAATGGGTCCACTGGCTGGACTGATCTGGACTCGTTGGTTGGTTGCACCTCGCTGTTGAACTGAACTGGAGTCGACTTGCTGACTGTTTGCGCCTGACTGTCTGAACGGAACTTGAGTCGACTTGCAGACTGTTGCGCCTGACTGTATGGACCGTCACTGTGTGGTTCGAACTGTCTTGTTTATTCGGGAGTCCAGGTATTTATATTAGGTCCAGGTATACTGGTCCCTCATCTGTGGGTGATTATTCGGCAGTTTGTTGTTTTGGCGATTACCGTTTCTCGAGAAAAACATCTTGTCGTAATTTTCCCGGGGTTCACCATTGACCCTAACAAAGTATTTTCCGAAATTCGTCCGAAAATACCTGGGTAATCCCCGTAATGCCGTCGTAAAACTAAAAATACAAATATTTCTTAATCTGGTCAAGGATTACATTACCGACCCTAATAAAATATTTTCGGAAATTGTCCGAAAATAATTAGGTAATTATTGTAAAGCCCTCGTAAACTAAGAAATAAAAATGTAACGGCTCGTTGCCGCTACATCTCTAATTTTATGCTGCGGTTACAGAGAATTTTCACTAATTTAGAAAGGACACTACGGGCGAGGTCTATTCTTCAGTTGATTTCCTTGTTTTGCTCTGCATTATCTGTTACCCATGTTCCCAGGTACTTGTGGGAGGATATCCATTCTATAATGTCTTTGTTAATGACTACAGGTGGTCTATAATGGTTCGTGTTTGAATACTTTGTAGGTGCCATAGCTTTTGTCGTCTTTGTGTTTACGTCCAGTCCATACCATTTACAGTGAGTGTTTACTGATTCGACTAGGCACTGTAGGTCTTCTGTGTTGTCTGTTATAATGTTAGTGTCATCTGCATATCGTAAGTTGTTAATTGTCTCGCCATTTATGACGATGCCTCCCATCTCTTCTGGCAATTCCTCTTCGAAGATACATTCCCTATATACATTGAATAAGAGAGGCGACAGTATATCTCCCTGTCTTACCTCACGGCATATTTTAATCTCCTCGCTTTGGTCTTTTCCGACTTTTACTTTAGCTGTTTGGTTCCATTAGAAGTTAGAGATTATTCTTATATCTCTACTAACTATGTATTTCCTCTTTAGTATCTCTAGTAGTTTGGTATGTTGGACCCTGTCAAAAGCTTTTTGGAAGTCGATATAGAAGATCAAAGAGTGCTTCTCTGGTTCCCATACCTTTCCTAAATCCCATCTGCGTGTCGCTAATGTCTAGTGGTTCTTCTAGTTTTTTTTGTTTGTATATTCCTTATTGTGTATTGTTGTTGGTTGTGTATTACCTTTAGGAAGATCTTCAAGGTGTGGCTCATGAGAGCAATAATCCTGTGGTCTGAACATTCTTTGGCTCTGCTCTTTTTTAGTAGTGTCACGAATGTTCAGGTTGGCCATTCTTTTGAAATAACACCCGTCTCATATCTGTTATTAAACAGATTCAGTAGAACGTCAATGTAATCTTCGTTAGCTGTTCTTTGTTAGCTGTTAATCGTCTTCAGCTGTTATCTCGCCAGGACCAGTTGTTGAGTTGTTCCGGATTTTGAATTTTTGATTGCGTATTCGAGTTCTTCCTTTAGCATTTTAGGGCCCGTATTTTCAGAGATTGGTCGTGTCAATGTTGTTCGATTATCGTTGAATAGTTCTTGAACATATTCGCACCATCTTGCTAATTTTTTTGTTGGTTCTATGATCAGATAGCCGTTTTTTGTTTATTAGTATATCAGTTTGGCGGGTTTTAGTCCTTCCACATAGTTCTTTCATCTTTTTGTGCAGGTCCGAAGCAACTAGAGAAAAAACTGATCGCTTCCAAAGGGAGATATCACGTGTATTTAGTTTTTCATTGAAAGCGCGATTTTAAAACCGAAAAGCGGCGCGCGACTCGCTGCCAGTCCCAGTAAGTCTGTGTTTTTGACGCCGAATACATTCGTAAATCGTTTCCGCGTATGTTTTGTCTCAAAACAATGTCTAAACTAGGAGACAATGCTGGATTTACTAGTAGGCTGAGTAGGTTGGATCCTAGGGCAGCAAATTTGGGGCCAAAATTTTTTTTTTTGTTATAAAGAAATTAGAAAGATTCATTTTTATATACCTTAATGTAAATGTTATTAGGTACACATAAACAATTCAACATGTAATATGTTTCACCACATATTGTTAAATTAATGTTTTCTAGCATTTGCGTAGTAGTGGTTTTTCCAAAGCAGGATCGACGAGGACGAGCTGTTAGGGGCATACGCCGCGTAGTGGCATTGAGTCTGAGAGAGTCAAATAAAGAGCGGCGATACAAACGAAAAAGCCGCCGAAAAGAAAAGCCGCCTCTGTTGATTGAGTCATGCAATTTCTTATATGAGTATTAATTTTTCTTGGGTTGTGTGCTATAGAGGGAAGAATGAAAAGTTCAGTGATCCGAATAACGGAAATTATTGTATGATTTTGGAACTGTTAGCTGAATTCGATCCTTTTTTAGCGAGTCATGTTAAATATCTAATGCTAAGATTTTTATAAATTTGACACAACGCTGACAAAAGTTAATGACTGAAATTGGGAAAGGGAAAACGCTAAAGAGAGTAAATTTGACACGTTGGTCATCTAGAAGTTTCAGAGCTTCTTGGCACGAAGTTCTTAAAACTTTGGAATCAATCAAGGATGATTATTCCGAAAATCCAGTAACGCGAAACGAAGCGACGGGAATACTTTTAAATTTAGAAAAACTGGAAAACAGCGGTAATGGTTGTTGTTTTTTTTTGAAAGAATAAACAAAGTGAATATTCAAATGCAGGCTTTTACCGTAGATTTAATCACTGTTCTTTACGAATCCCATTGCAAGTTTTTCGTAGCTGAACTAAAGAATTTTAAGCATTTTGAAGAGAAGGCTATGGTACTAAGCGTGTCGAAGCAATAAACAAAAGGCATGGGAAAAAGACAACCAAAAAGGAAAAAAATATATGCTGAACCAAGCGATGAAGAAATGATAGTGACTACAAGTGATACTTTCAGGGTTAATAAATTTCTCGTCCTTATTGCAGAGACTCGTATCCGAATTAAAAAAACAAAAGGAGGCATACGACAGGTTCATTGAAAAGTTTTCATTTTTGACCAAAATGGGTGAATTTTCATCGTCAACCCTTACGGTAAATGTTCTTTTCTTGGAAGAAATGTATCCTAATAATTTAGAGACTGACTTATAATTAATTTTTTTTAAGAATGCAGTACGGGGGAGATAGGGTTTATTTGACCTTGTTCTCTAAATGACTTAAATCGAAGAGAAGTTCACACCGTCGATATTTACTTCTCCATCTCTCTCTTTTCACATACATTTGCAGTCACTGGCGTAGAATTTGGTGATATGTAATTAAATGACTATAATACTACGAATAATTTATAAATATAATAGAACTTTAAATTATACTACGGCTAATAAGTACTATATTATACAATAATGTTTTATATATAATTTAATATTCAATTTTAAATTTAAAGATAAATTAATTAACTCCAAGTATATTTTTTTTTACGCCAATGCATGTTGATCTTTTAGTTGTCAATGGCTGCCGTGTCAATTCGCAATAGAACTTTTTACGGTTAGTTAGGCGCATGCGCGTCCGTCATGTTCAAAACGCGGGAATTTGATAGTTTCGGGCACATTTTGTTATTTTCATTGGTTATACGTCAAAAAGTGCCTGGAAAACATGGCGGAAATTGACACATGCGGACAAAAAAAAAACTATGAAAAGGTCTATTAGCAAAATATGTCTAATCTTGACTAGGTTTGTCCAGTTTGTTCTAATCTTGTGTTATTGTTCATGAATAATTTCTAAAATTATCAACAAAATCTGTTCGCTTTTTACAGGAAATAGATTCCGCGCCTTTCAAGAAAATCTTGTAAAACTAGTCAAGTTAATATTTGCAAAGTTGTAATTTCCAAATTTGAAACTTTTCAGGGAATTAAAAGAGACTTTCAGGAATAATTCCTGAAATTTTGATAAAAATAAAGTTCGTCTGTTCGCTTTTTACAGAAAATAATTTAACCGTTCTAGGACCGTTAAGACTTTTAAGACCGTTTAAGCTTGGCATTAAATAAACCTTTTTACGGTTAGTTAGGCGCATGTGCGTCCGTCATGTTTAAAAGGCGTGAATTTGAAAGTTTCGGGCACATTTTGTTATTTTCATTGGTTATGCGTCAAAAAGTGCCCGAAAAACATGGCGGAAATTGAGCTCTATTATCATTTGATCTGTTTGTATCATTTAGATTTATTGCGTTTTTTCCATTTATTTGTTTATATTTTATTACTATTGTTGCCATTTGGTGTTTTTAATAGATATTCGATCAAAACATTAATAAATTACCAATTTTTATATTGAAGTAAGTAACTATATTGGAATTTAGCGCCAAATTTTGTAACTAGATTGAACATTTGTAATAGTGTAAATCAGGTATCTAGTTACTACATTTTTAAAAAAATGGACTATAGTTCAAGAATGCATACATTTTCAATGCCACCTTTCTTCTGAAAGAATTTTGGTAAAACCAGACTACCTTAAAAAGTTGCTCAAAAACATCACGTGATTAATGAACAACCCCTTTGCTCTATTTCTTTCATTCTCTTTCTTTCTTTCATTCATTCCTTCTTGCATTGTCTCAGAAAAATGGGGATATTTTCAAAAATATTGGCTCTTTGATACTTAAGGAAACGTCAATACAAGAGCATTCCCGCTTACTTGACTTAAAACTTGGGTCATCTCACTTGAAAGTCAGGCGACGCCTGGTCTAGACTAAGCAAGACTTGTGTGGACAAGTAGTCTAGACTAGAGTGAGAAAACCAAGAGTGGACATAGAAGTTACTTGTTTAAAGTTTTCGTAGTCTCATTAAAATGCGGTGAGTGTTTTTTGGGAATTGAATGAAAGGTCGCCGGTAATCGGAAACCTAATAAAAGTATAATTTACGCCTATCAAAACGCTCGCATCGAGTCGAATATATAAACACACCGTTAATTAGCGGCTTTACGAGTTGTAAAACTACCTCTTTTCCACAAACCGCACGACGGGGCCCACATTAGAATCGTATCAAAGGCGTTTGTTTTTTTTTGTTTTGCTCATCTCGTAAAGAAAAACTCGTCTTCTTCTCCTCCTCCGGTCTTTTATTGTTATTATGCGCGTTTCTCTCGCAAGTCCCATTAAATTATATTTTATCGGTGATTTTAATGATGAGTTTTATTTCAAATTTAATTTCTACTCTCGCATAGACCGTTTCCCAAAGACAAGGTGAAGCTTAGAGCCTAAAACTATTTGGGATTAGATTGATTAGTTTGCTGACAAGTTTGGTAGCAATTAAACTTGTTTTCGCTTAGCATCGATAAAATATGTGTAATTGATATCGATATAATAATGTGCACTGTCCTCATTACTTATAAACATTGGCAGGCACCTACTTTTACTTTTCCTTGTAAATATTTACCTTGTGTTGTTTAGAGCAGGCAGACACAGAAAACGCCGTATATGGCCACCTTGGTATTTTATTAGAAAACGCGGTATGTAATTTTAATAATTAAACTGAAAATTAAAAAATAAAAAACTTTGAATAAACTTTGTACGTAGATTTATATTATTCTATTTAGATCAACCCGACGAGAAACACTTTCAAATTTACCCCAGAATTTGTAATTCTTTTCACACAGATTTATACGGTTTTCCAAACCTGAAACTTTCCTACCTAGTGCAAACTTAATTAACGAATAAACGTATCTTATACAATAAACTAAAATATAACACAAAAGATCAGAATAGACCAGAAGGCATCGTCCTTCCTTCTTAGTAGTCATCCTTAGTAGTCATCCTTCTTAGTAGTGTAGTGGATAACTTATCCGCCAGACAAGCAGGAGACCAGGGTTCGATTCCTCGGCATTTTCAACCAGGGCGGCACTAACCGTCCGGGCTGCCCACCCTGAAGAAATGCGGAATATGCGATACTGAGGTGGTGCATTCTAAATGCCAAAGTGGAATAGGGGATTTATTGAGAGATTCCCCCAAACTACTTTAACAAAATACCAGATATGGCAAGAAAAGATCGGACAAGACTAGATTATCGTTAAACAAAACGAAATTTATGAATCAGTTATAAATCTTGGAAGAAGAATAGTATTTACTTAGTTTGTTAAAGTTTATTTAGACATGAAATTAACTGCAACGTAACAATCGGACACACACACAAATCTAACGTTCTATCTGTTAAATAGACCACAGATTTTCTTTTTTCCTTCTTGTTCAATTTATTTACCTATTAAGTATTTAATTGCGTTTGAGAGAAGTCGCGTCAGGAAATTGGACCGTTCTCTTCCTTCGGTTGTGTTTCTTTGACCGAGATGAGCGCGGGCTGTTGTTGCGTACGCTAACTAGACGCATTTAGGAGTAGTAAATTACGGTAAACTGAGGATACCGGGGAAGACGTTGTTTAGCTCCACTGGTCGATGGAGAAAGGTCCGGTTCGTTGTCTTTTTTGCTACTTTCCAAACGGACAATTGACCATGACTTGGGAACTGTTAGAACGGATTTCAATTATAAATTTCAAGCGTCTTCGTTTTTACAAATTAATTAATTGATTCATTAAGTTTCAATTAATATTTGATGTTGGTAAAACCCTTTTCGTAATTAGTTTGAACTTACTAGATAGACTTGAAACAGAAAGTATCCTAGAAACAAACTTACAAAAAAACTAGACAGACAAGACTTGACAGACAAAACAAGACAGAACAGACTAGACAGACAAGACTAAACAGACAAGACTAGATATACAAGACTAGACAGACAAGACTAGACAGACAAGATTAGACAGACAAGACTAGACAGACAAGACTAGACAGACAAGACTAGACAGACAAGACTAGACAGACAAGACTAGACAGACAAGACTAGACAGACAAGACTAGACAGACAAGACTAGACAGACAAGACTAGACAGACAAGACTAGACAGACAAGACTAGACAGACAAGACTAGACAGACAAGACTAGACAGACAAGACTAGACAGACAAGACTAGACAGACAAGACTAGACAGACAAGACTAGACAGACAAGACTAGACAGACAAGACTAGACAGACAAGACTAGACAGACAAGACTAGACAGACAAGACTAGACAGACAAGACTAGACAGACAAGACTAGACAGACAAGACTAGACAGACAAGACTAGACAGACAAGACTAGACAGACAAGACTAGACAGACAAGACTAGACAGACAAGACTAGACAGACAAGACTAGACAGACAAGACTAGACAGACAAGACTAGACAGACAAGACTAGACAGACAAGACTAGACAGACAAGACTAGACAGACAAGACTAGACAGACAAGACTAGACAGACAAGACTAGACAGACAAGACTAGACAGACAAGACTAGACAGACAAGACTAGACAGACAAGACTAGACAGACAAGACTAGACAGACAAGACTAGACAGACAAGACTAGACAGACAAGACTAGACAGACAAGACTAGACAGACAAGACTAGACAGACAAGACTAGACAGACGAGACTAGACAGACAAGACTAGACAGACAAGACTAGACAGACAAGACTAGACAGACAAGACTAGACAGACAAGACTAGACAGACAAGACTAGACAGACAAGACTAGACAGACAAGACTAGACAGACAAGACTAGACAGACAAGACTAGACAATAACGCGCACGAGCCGCTGCTCTTCTTCCAAATCCGAATCCGAAGGAGCTGATCAAGGTGTTTGGGTTCATTGAGTTGCAAAATTTGAATTCGCTCCTGCACTCCGAGGAACTGGCGCTCCTGATCGAGAATATCAAAGAAACTATAGACTCCGCCGAAGCCAACCACGAGAATCAAATCAAGGACCTTCAATAGTTGTTCAATAATTTGAAAGAAGAAATTATATACTAGGAGAGAGTTAAAATGTTGGAACAGCTTGCCAAAGACCTGATCAACGGCGAGTTTAAGTAGTTTATTTTGCGTTGAACCTGTAAGTGATTATTGAGGACGTATACAAGACCATGGTGCCAACCTCACCTTAGGTTGGCACGACATAGTTGCCAACCTAACGACGCTAACCACAGCGTCTACGACATGATTAAAGCCGTCGAGATGAAGTACAGGGAGTTTCTCCTCAAACTTGACTATTTGCACCGTGATAAGGTCCACAAGGCCGAGATCGAATGCTACAACGATCTGACAATGATCATGAACGTAGCCGTAGAGGCCGCGAGAAAAGTCATCCAGACTGAGCGATTGGTGAATGGGTTGCGCAGGAATTTGGAAGCTCCTGTTCCTCCTGTTGCCTCCTTTCGACGTTCACATCAAGCCTTTGAAGAACAGATCGATGCAGGTTAGGCCGAAAGCCGCCGAGAAGTGCATCGAGCACCCGATTTCCACGGCAGAGGCCTTGTATTTGAATCTATTTTTGCATTGATTGCACCGATTGCACTGATTTCTGCAAGGAGGAGGCACTGCTTTCTGTAAGGAGGAGGTACTGATTTCTGCAAGGAGGAGGCACTGATTTATGCAAGGAGGGGTACGATATTAAGACGTATCGTAATATTAGGAAAAACGAGCTTATTAATGAGCAAGGGCAACAAGCTGAAGAAACTAAACTGACTAAACAGACAAGACTAGAGAGACATGTCTAAATTCGATTTTCTCTTTCGAATTCCTCTTTTATTTCGTATTCCTCTTTCATTGCATCCCTCATAATGGCTGTAATTGCGTTCGAATCTGCTTCTGTTCTTCTCTAAAAATGTTATGTTCGGCGGAGTCAATGTCTGTACAGAACCAACAAATTGGACTATCTTTCTGAATTTTGAAAACTATGTTCCTAAGGCACCATGACCAGTAAGGTCCTGGGTGACATAATAATCCACCACTTCCTGCTTTCTCTATCTCTCCACTACATCATGTCCTTTATAAGAGTTTTAGTCCAACCAGCGTATTCTAGCCGTCTCTGCTGCCACTCATCCACACATTTATCTTTAGCATCAGACCTGCTAAGCTTCCCACGTTAATATATGTTTACCATCTCCTGTGAGTTTTAGTCCAACCAGCGTATTCTACCCGTCTCTGCTGCCACTCATCCATTCATTTATTTTTTCTATCAGACCTGCTATTCTTCCCGAGTCGATATATGTTTACCATCTCCTGGACTCTCAGTTCGAGAGACGGTAGTGAGCCTATAGTGATTGAGGCTGTTAGTGATAGATATAGGGGCTATACTGCGGCGGTGGAGACAGTTCTTTCTTGTTTAGGTGCCGTCTCCATTACTGAAGGTCGGCAACAATCATGGCAAATTCCGCACGGTCTTGTGGCGCTCTGAACAATGATTGGGAGTTCACACCAGTCCAGTCTCGTATGTTCTTTAACCAGGAACACTTCCTTCGTCCTGGACCACGGCGTTCCTCTATTTAGCCCTCCATTATTAATTTTAGAAGGCTATAGGCCGATTTAAACTACATACATAGGCCACATTATGAGAGGCAATAAGTGTGAACTGCTGAGACTAATAATTGAAGAAAAGATTCAGGGGAAAAGATCTGTTGGTAGACGTCAGAACTCCTGGTTGAAAGAACTCAGAAGATGATGCTCTTCAATTGAAATTTTGCGAGCTGCTGTGTCCAGAACAATGTTAGCTATGTGGATCGCCAACCTTCGAAAGGAGAGGGCGTCGTAAGAAGAAGATAGGCCGATCAAATTCTGAGTGCTATTTTTCGGTCTAAGGCTTATAACTTGTTTCTATAGAAGCAATGCTTGAGCGTCAGGAACCAGATAGGGGCACCGTACAGGATAGTTGAGATCCCGTAGACTTTAGTGTTCTACGTTTTCTTTCGCGCAGTTCCCATAGGTTTTTGTCGCAGTGATTCCAATCAGAGCCATCAGCGTTTTCTCGACTTTCTCGCCATGTGGTAATAGTCATGTGAGATAAGTCACGTGGGAATTTTTGTCCAAGTAGGTATACACCAAGGTACTTGATAACCGGCTAGGTTTTTAGTCATGGCATCACCAATTTTTATCGACAGTGTCTTAAGTTTTCTTCGACCTGCAGGAATAAACATTTCTTTCTTAGCATGCAGCATTTTAAGCCCCAATTATGTTAGCTATTGCCGTATTATTTCCACAGCGTTTTGCGCTGTCTCTTCTAGTTGAGAGTTATTTCTACCGCAGACGTGGGTTACGTCATGTGGAAATAGTCATGTGGAATTTTTTATCCAAGTAGGTATACACCTAGGTACTTGATAACCGGCTAGGTTTTTAGTCATGGCATCACTAATTTTTATCGACAGTGTTTTACATTTTCCTCGACCCGCAGGAATAAACATTTCTTTCTAAGCATGCAGCATTTTAAGCCCCAATTATGTTAGCTATTGCTGTATTATTTCCACAGCGTTTTGCGCTGTCTATTCCAGTTGAGAGTTATTTCTACCGCAGACAGTGAGTGCTAAGTCGTTAGCGTAGACCACAGAAGTATCGTTTCGCGTTAGTCGAGTTGAAGTATTTTGTTGAAGATGTTCCATAGTGAAGGTCATAGAATGGAGCCCTGTGGGACACCGCATGCAGTTTCTCTTTTTGACCTGCTGTTGATTATAATGTATCGATTACTGAGGTGCGACTGGACCATCATTACCAAGTATGGGCTAACACCCGCTGTGATTAGCGCCTCTATTATAAGGTCCCATGGAGCTGAATTAAGCGCGTTTTTTATATCAAGAGTGAGAAGTACCGCGAGTTCTCGGTTCTTAAACGCTTTCTTTCATATTTCATTTGGTATCTCCATGACTTGGAACAGCGAATCTATCGTTTTCCTGCCCGCCCGAAATCCGTGCTGTCTATCATGTAATATTCCTTTGATTTCTAGTTCGTCCTCAAGGCGTGTCTTGACTATCATTTGTATCAGTTTACCTGGACTGTCTAGTATGCAGATTAGTCGATACGATGTTGCATTCGCCGGAACTTTTTTTTATTTTTTTAAGGGGCTATACCACTGTGACACTTTCAAAAAAATCGTTTTTTTTCTTGGTATTATTTAACAGTTGATACTTTCAAGATTATCCTGTTTAAATTTCAAGGCCGTATCTATAATACTCCCCGAATGGCAGCCTTTTAAAACGCAACCGCTCGCAGGAATAAAATTCTGCACCTACCTGGAGGCGATAAATTTTTGGATTTGGAGGCAATACATTTTTGGAAAACTTATTTTTTTATATTTTTCACTAAGTAGATCTTTCTTTGCTGATATCTTCTGAATTTGTCTGAATTCGTATGATTTTTTTCAGATTTTTCTTATATTTTTGAAAAATATTTTTTCGATCACTTTTCGAAATTGGAAAAAAAGTCAAAAAGATAATAAAAATCTGGGAAAATTTAGGCGGATTCTGGAAAATCAATTCATTTATTTGAAACAAAAAAGAATAGGTTTTCCAAAAATTTGTTAAAACATTTAAAAAAAACCATTTGTTAATAACTTTTCAACATTATTATTATGTAAAAGCAATGTTTCCGACATTATATCTCAATATATATATGTGATTTTTTTCAGATTTTTTATCGTATTCGGAAGTATATGAGGTTGAGAAAATATAGGCCGAACGTACTTAACTTTAAACGCGTTTTTCTCGAAATGGCATTTTTCAAATTTGCCGCTGTTGTAACTCAAAGAGAAATTGTCCGATTGACATGAAATTTGGTCTGGGTACTCTTGAATATATTTACTGTACCGTCAACTAGGATATTTTTGATTGGATGAAAATTGACGATTTGGCATTTCAAAAACAACCATTTTTTTAGGCATAAAAACTGACTTTGTTTTCATAACTTCGCCATTTTGTCGGATTTCGATATTTTTTGGTAATCCTAGTTCATGGTACATAAAATACCTTCTAGTTTAACGGCAATTATTTTTTTTTCGGGTTCAGCTACTCAATCGGCTTCAAGGAGGGGGCAGTGGAGGAACTTTTTTTTTGGCGCTTCCGAAGGCAGCGCATAAGTCGCTTGGATGTTAATATTTTTCTATGAAAATACTATATAATGAAGGTTAAATATTGCCAAATATGTTCTCAATTTCCTGAAACATTTAATTGTGTACTTTACTTCCAAAAAATTCGCGAAAATCACCCAAATTTTCAGCGGTCACAGTGGTATAGCCCCTTAAATCAGTACAAGACGTGCCTTCTTCCAAATATCAGGAAATTCTCCTTTAACTAGATAGCTGTTCATCACTCTCAGAACGATTTCAGGTTTCTTGACAGTAACAGCTTTGAGCACATCTGACGATATACAATCTGGACCTGGAGTTTTCCCTGCGCAGTTCTTAGAATATTTTCCGGGTCAAAGATTTCCGTTATTTCGGAAACCACCCAATTCTTTCTAGGTTTTTTGGAGAACAGTTTTCAACCTGGCGTATTATCTCTTCCTCGTTTAGACTAATGGTTGGCCTTTGTTTTAGTTTGCCAGATATAATTTTAAAGCCATCGCCCCATATATTTTCTTCCAACCGCTTGCAGAGATCCTTCCACAACTCTCAGAACGAGTTTGAGTAGAGACTCCTTAGAGACTCTTTCTTGCATGAGTTTATAGCAATCATAAGATCTTGTTTAGAGTTACGATAGTCGATTCTCGCTGCTTGTTTCTGTTCAACAGTTGCCTTTGATTTATTCTTTCTTACTAACACTCTCTTCTTTCTGAAGCATGCGGCTCTTTTAGCAGCAATCGCTGTAGTTCACCAGTATATAGGTTGCTGACTTTGTTTTGGTCGACGTCCTCGCACAAATTGGAAATATATTCGGTGAAATCGGTGAAATATATTCAGTGAAATCGGACAAGACTAGACAGACAAGACTAGACAGACACGGCTAGACAGACAAGATTAGACAGACAAGACTAGACAGACATGAATAGACAGACAAGATTGAACAGACAAGACTAGACAGACAAGACTAGACAGACAAGACTAGACAGACAAGACTAGACAGACAAGACTAGACAGACAAGACTAGACAGACAAGACTAGACAGACAAGACTAGACAGACAAGACTAAACAGACAAGACTAGACAGACAAGGCTAGACAGACAAGACTAGACAGACAAGACTAGACAGACAAGACTAGACAGACAAGACTAGACAGACAAGACTAGACAGACAAGACTAGACAGACAAGACTAGACAGACAAGACTAGACAGACAAGACTAGACAGACAAGACTAGACAGACAAGACTAGACAGACAAGACTAGACAGACAAGACTAGACAGACAAGACTAGACAGACAAGACTAGACAGACAAGACTAGACAGACAAGACTAGACAGACAAGACTAGACAGACAAGACTAGACAGACAAGACTAGACAGACAAGACTAGACAGACAAGACTAGACAGACAAGACTAGACAGACAAGACTAGACAGACAAGACTAGACAGACAAGACTAGACAGACAAGACTAGACAGACAAGACTAGACAGACAAGACTAGACAGACAAGACTAGACAGACAAGACTAGACAGACAAGACTAGACAGACAAGACTAGACAGACAAGACTAGACAGACAAGACTAGACAGACAAGACTAGACAGACAAGACTAGACAGACAAGACTAGACAGACAAGACTAGACAGACAAGACTAGACAGACAAGACTAGACAGACAAGACTAGACAGACAAGACTAGACAGACAAGACTAGACAGACAAGACTAGACAGACAAGACTAGACAGACAAGACTAGACAGACAAGACTAGACAGACAAGACTAGACAGACAAGACTAGACAGACAAGACTAGACAGACAAGACTAGACAGACAAGACTAGACAGACAAGACTAGACAGACAAGACTAGACAGACAAGACTAGACAGACAAGACTAGACAGACAAGACTAGACAGACAAGACTAGACAGACAAGACTAGACAGACAAGACTAGACAGACAAGACTAGACAGACAAGACTAGACAGACAAGACTAGACAGACAAGACTAGACAGACAAGACTAGACAGACAAGACTAGACAGACAAGACTAGACAGACAAGACTAGACAGACAAGACTAGACAGACAAGACTAGACAGACAAGACTAGACAGACAAGACTAGACAGACAAGACTAGACAGACAAGACTAAACAGACAAGACTAGACAGACAAGACTAGACAGACAAGACTAGACAGACAAGACTAGACAGACAAGACTAGACAGACAGGACTAGACAGACAAGACTAGACAGACAAGACTAGACAGACAAGATTAGACAGACAAGACTAGACAGACAAGACTAGACAGACAAGACTAGACAGACAAGACTAGACAGACAAGACTAGACAGACAAGACTAGACAGACAAGACTAGACAGACAAGACTAGACAGACAAGACTAGACAGACAAGACTAGACAGACAAGACTAGACAGACAAGACTAGACAGACAAGACTAGACAGAGAAGACTAGACAGACAAGACTAGACAGACAAGACTAGACAGACAAGACTAGACAGACAAGACTAGACAGACAAGACTAGACAGACAAGACTAGACAGACAAGACTAGACAGACAAGACTAGACAGACAAGACTAGACAGACAAGACTTGACAGACAAGACTAGACAGACAAGACTAGACAGACAAGACTAGACAGACAAGACTAGACAGACAAGACTAGACAGACAAGACTAGACAGACAAGACTAGCCGGACAAGAATAGATAGACAAGACTGTCAGACGAGGCTAGTCAGACAAGACTAGACAGACAAGACTAGGTAGAAAAGACTAGACAGACAAAATTGGACAGATAAGTCTCGACAGACAAGACTAGATAGACTAGACAGACAAGACTAGAGAGACAAGACTAGACAGGCAAGGCTAGACAGACATGACTATACAGACAAGACTAGACAAACAAGATTGAACAGACAAGACTAGACAGACAAGACTAGACAGACAACACTAGACAGACGAAACTAGCCAGACAATAATAGACAGACAAGACTAGACAGACGAGGCTAGTCAAACAAGACTAGACAGACAAAACTAGGTAGAAAAGGCTAGACAGACAAAACTGGACAGATAAGTCTGGACAGACAAGACTAGACAGACAAGACTAGACAGACAAGACTAGACAGACAAGACTAGACAGACAAGACTAGACAGACAAGACTAGACAGACAAGACTAGACAGACAAGACTAGACAGACAAGACTAGACAGACAAGACTAGACAGACAAGACTAGACAGACAAGACTAGACAGACAAGACTAGACAGACAAGACTAGACAGACAAGACTAGACAGACAAGACTAGACAGACAAGACTAGACAGACAAGACTAGACAGACAAGACTAGACAGACAAGACTAGACAGACAAGACTAGACAGACAAGACTAGACAGACAAGACTAGACAGACAAGACTAGACAGACAAGACTAGACAGACAAGACTAGACAGACAAGACTAGACAGACAAGACTAGACAGACAAGACTAGACAGACAAGACTAGACAGACAAGACTAGACAGACAAGACTAGACAGACAAGACTAGACAGACAAGACTAGACAGACAAGACTAGACAGACAAGACTAGACAGACAAGACTAGACAGACAAGGCTAGACAGACAAGACTAGACAGACAAGACTAGACAGACAAGACTAGACAGACAAGACTAGACAGACAAGACTAGACAGACAAGACTAGACAGACAAGACTAGACAGACAAGACTAGACAGACAAGACTAGACAGACAAGACTAGACAGACAAGACTAGACAGACAAGACTAGACAGACAAGACTATACAGTCAAGACTAGACAAACAAGACTAGACAGACAAAACTAGACAGACAGGATTAGACATACACGACTAGACAGATAAGACTAGATATCTAAGACTAGACATACAAGACTAGACAGACAAGACTAGAGATACAAGACTAGACAAACTAGTTAGGGTCTAGGCGGTATTTAGGTTTTGCTACGGGTCTAGACTCGTAAAATAATGTTCGGAAAATAATTTGAGCCTAAACCTAGTTACTTTATATTGTAAATTAAGAGGAAATTAACCGACTAGCTCTAGCAATTTGTGCGGTGTTAGTTAATATTGGAAATCCAAATCTAGGCGTTTAGTTTTAAGACCGGTTAATAAAACCCCAGCGTGGCACTTTTAATTCAATCAAATTACGAGAACAAAAGCCCCGAGAAAGAAGTCGCACAAGAAAATATAGCAATAGAGGGAACGGTAAACAACATCCTGTCTCTATACTAATTGATAAACGTTTTCCCAGTCTTGGCCTCCCCCGGGACTTTCCCTATCCGGCGGTGTTTTAATCCATTAGCGTGATAAAAATTAACGCGGAATGCCGCAGCACCCGAACGCAGAAACGCGTCTCGGTGCCCGCACAGGCGCCCCGAAAACAGCCCCGCGCGCCCTGACCCGTATCATTCCGGTCATCCCTACACATGTATATACACAGTTAGTTCAAGGACGTTAAGCCCTCCTAACATTGATTAACCCGAAAACTGCGACCTGAATTATTGTATATATTCAGCGAAACGGAGGCTACGGCTCGTGTGGCGTGTAATGGCGTTGAGATGGAAATAAATTACTTGTCAAAGCGGGTCATGGACGACACAAAAAAAATTCTATTGACTGCTTGTGTCGTTCTCGTTTTACCTCAATTGTAAATGTTTTTGCGAAAAACTGCAAGTTCAGAAAATTTCAGAACTCTTGGAAGAAACAAGAATTAGAAAGCACTGTTCGATTTTAGATTTTCCAAGACTATACAAGATTAGAAAATGCAAGATGCAAATAGTCTATAAAATGGTAGACACAACAAGAGCAGACAGGGCTAGATATATGTAGACAAGATTAGAGATGACTGGATTAGTTTAGACCAGACTATACTAGACTTATTGTAATATCTTTATTTCCTAACCATCGTTACAGACATTAAGTTAAATTAATTTTAATTTTACAAAAATTTTTACATGTATAATCGTCAGGTAGTTGTAGTGCTACGTATAAACTGTGCTATGGGCAGATGCAGTCTTCTTCTGGGGGTTGGAAATGGTCTTTCTTACATATTATGTGATGGTATCCATGTAACGTTGAACAAGTTAAAAGGTGTCTTTCTTGTTGGTTTGATGTTTTCCACGAGTTGCATGCAAAGGCTGGGCCGTCGGTGTACCTTTCCACCACGAAATCCACATTCTTCTCGTCAATCGCCCTTGCGTATTCATGCCTCGTTTCTTCTGTGATAGCTCTAAAGTTGTTTAGTATCTCCTCTCCCTTAGTTTTGACGTCAGCCAGGTGAAACGTAAACGTTTTGGATGCATTTATCGGTAGGTCCAAGAACTTTTTAAGGAAGCCGGCCTTGATTTTATCCAGTAGCAACATATGGTTCGCAGTCAGGAGGGTGCTCATCGATTTAAAACCATAGTTCGCGGCTGGCCATATGATAATGTTATAGATTGCCCTTGCTGTATTTATATCCAGTTTCTGGAGATGCTTTTGCATTCCGATTGCACGTGCCATTTTTCTCCGTTTTAAGTTGATGTGTTTTGTGAGCGTGAGCGTGTGTTGTAGAGCCACGCCTAGGTATTCATATTCTTTGACGAATTCCAATTGTTGTCCCCCTAGGTATGTTTTATCTGTTCTCCAGAGTCGTCCCCCTCTTCTAAATTTCACTATCTGGCTCTTGCTGTGGTTGATGTGGAGTTTGTTCGTAGTGCACCAGATCTGGAGGAGTTCTAGGCTTTCCTGAAGTTGTTCTAGGTTTTGGGAGTATATCGCTAAGTCGTCGGCGTACATTATAGACTGTACCCTTGGTGTTCTTATTGCCTCTGGTAGATCTTTGACAAACATCAGGAAGAGGGTTGGGCTTAATGAATCGCCCTGTGGAACCCCCCATACCTGTGAGATCACCTTGGATAGCTCTTTGCCGTTGTGGACTCTAATGTAATTTGTATCCAGGAGGTCACGGATTAAGTTGAAGATTTTGCCTTTAATGCCGATTTGCGCCATTTTGCCACACATTATTTTCCGATCTACTGAGTCGAAAGCCTTGTAGAAGTCTATAAAAGCTACATATAGTTTTCCTTTTGGTCTACCAATTGCTGTTTTTATCTTTTTCACTAGTAGGTCTATGGCGTCCTGTTCTTTCGGAAGCCGTATTGCTCGGTGGGTAGCAGGTCCTCGATGTTGGCGGTGATCCTGTTGTTGAGTATTTTTGTTAGGACTTTTAGTTGTGTTGCTAGCAGCGCAATTCCTCTATAGAAATTTGGATCGTTGAGGCGCCCTTTGCCTTTGTATAGTGTTTTAGTTTTTGAAGTCCTCCATGCGTTTGGAATACATCCAGCTTCCAGTATGATGTTGAATATGTTGAGCCACCAGTCCGCTAGCAGAGGGTATAAAGACCTGATGTTTTCGTTCGTTCCTTATGCTGTCTATGCCTGCTGCTTTCTTATTTTTCAGGCTGTTGATTGCTTCCGCGACTTCCTGCGCTGAGATCTTCTCGTTACACCAGTGTTTGCTCTTAGTATCAGATAATTTTGTAGGGAGCACGTCCGGTGGTGTAGCAAACATATCATTGAAATGCTTTTCCCATTCTTTAATGTGTATGTAGTTGTCAGCTCTTTTTGGCTTTATATACATAATCCACGGCTTGGTTGTTGCATCTTTTATTCTCTATTATCCTACTTTCCTCGTGGTTCTGCCTCTTTACCTTGAGTGCCTGTTTGTATATCCTACGTGCCCTGGCATATTCCGGGAAGTTGCCTGCTTTATGTAGGCGCAAACATTCATATTTCATAGCTTTGCCCTCCTCATCGAACCATGGTTTGTGTGGACGTGTGTTCCTGTTACACGGCTCTGTCTGTAATTATTTGAGTTAGCGTGTTTATCTCGGATATAGACTCACCTTTCAATAAGGGTAGCATTTGGTGGTCCATAATTCTGTCCATGTTGAAGCTCTTTCCTCCCCCAGGCACTTCTTTACTCTGATTGTCGTTGTTATACGTTGATGTTTCCTGATGGAATTGTGGCATACTGTGGTATATATAACCGTTCTCTTTATGTTAGAGTTTAGGAAGGTTAGGTCGATGTTACTTTTTCCATTGGGCGCGATATAAGAGTAGGTGTTGTCCCCAGATGCCAGCTCGAAACCAAGGTTTCTCATCGACGTTATACTAGACTACTTATACTATACTAGACTTATTAACTAGCTTTAAGCTACGTACACACGGTATAGAAAACTAGCGTATAGTCCTGCTATAGTTTGACTATAGCTGTATGACCGCTTCGTGTAGTCCAAAGCCATTCGTATAGTTGAACTATACGAAGCGGTCACACAGGGCACTGCAGGACTATAGGCTAGTTTTCTATACCGCGTGTGCGTAGGTTTAAGCTACGTACACACGGTATAGAAAACTAGCGTATAGTCCTGCTATAGTTTGACTGCACCTGTGTGACCGCTTCGTATAGTTCAATTGTATGAATTGTTTTGGGCTATACGAAGCGGTCCCACGGCTATAGCAGGACTATACTCTAGTTTTCTATACCGTGTATACGTAGCTTTAGTTGATAAACTTTCGATGTAGTTGTTCCTACGAACTGGCTGTATTATAAATTTGTCTTGATTTAAAATGGACTAGAGTAGTCTCATCTTCATTTAAGCTACTTCAGTTTTCTTTTAGTAAATTCTAATCTATCCTTAGATTACCTCGTGACAATTTTCAAATTTTACGAGTCTCGTATCTTAATATTAATCTTTATGTTACTCAGAAGATAATCGATATTTGATAAACATAACAGACCTGAATTAATTTGTCTGATGTAAAAATCAGCGTGAGAGAATCCGCGGGCTATAGCTCGTCTAACACGAATGGATGTATTTTTTGTTTTGGTTGTACTTGTTAGGTTTTCAGATAAATCGTCGGCGAGGAGGAAATAAAACGAAATCCACGCGAAGCAATAAATCTCAATTAGATAGTTATCGATGCAATTATTAATTGTTTCATTTGCAGCGGTGCAAACACATTCAGTAGACACGGGGCGTGTCCGCCGCTTAGATATATTTATAATTCTTTTGTATATATTATTATTCTAATTGATTTACGACAGGCCGAATGCAAATACCCGTCGCGGTTTGTTTAAACAAACCCGCGTCGAAACGTTTCAATTTGCATAACGTTTGCTCCCTGTCCATCAAAATTGACACAACAACAGGCATAAAACATACTTAGATAATTTAATTAATCGAAGTTATTAATAATAACAGTTTATGATACAAGTGTGTGAAGAAGGGCTTTAATGCATGAGTTGCGAAGTTTGAATCACAATGAGGAATCATTAGAATAATAATATATACATGAGTATGTGAAGAAGGTCTTTTACGCATGAGTTGCGAAGTTTAGAGCATGAGCTGAAGGCGAGTGCTTTAATCACAATGAGTAATCATTTAGAATAATAATATATACAATAGTATGTGAAGAAGGGCTTTCTTGCATGACTTGCGAAGTTTAACACTTTTACACCTGACGGGACATATGCTGTCCCAGTTTGCAAAAAAATTTTAAATTACGGCTGGGACAACTTATGTCCCAGTTACAGTATCTTCATTACGTTTTTAAATGTTGCGCTTAACAGCACGCGTAAATAAGATGTTGATCACAAAACGAACAATAAAAGCATTATAAAATTTGAAAAAGGTCTGAGTTACACTCAATTCTCGCCAAAAGTAGTTTTACTTTAATTTTTCGATGTTGAGAAATGTAGAAATGTAAAAGTTAAGGAGCGACGAAGGCCGAATCTATGAAGTTAAACTTAACCTTAATCTAACGTAAACGTCTATTCCGAGTCTAGTTACTGTCAATTGCGACTAAAGAAGTTTTGCTTCAAATTTGTTTTCGATATCTTTCCCATTTCCTTTCTTTTTAGGGTTCCGTACCGAAAACGGAAACCTTAGAGGATCACTTTGTTGTCTGTCTGTCTGTCAAGACCATTTTTCTCAGGAACGCGTAGAGATAACAAGTTCAAATTTGTATCAATTACTCGGGTCTGTGGTCTCTTTCAGCTGTGAGAATCAAACTTGTAAGCCAACGCGATCAAAAGATATGACCGTTTATGTCGCATATTTTGCGATTTCACAAGGGAATCAAAACCTATAGGGTACTTCCCGATCACTCCAAGAATCATGAAATATAAAGGGAAAGGGCACATGTAAAGGGAAAATTCCGAAAACCGTAAATAAGTAGTTTAATTACAAGAAAAATGCGAATTTACTATTAGAAGATTATGAAAATACACTAATGTGTTGCGTGGTATTGTCAGGCACCAGAAGCATATGGGTTGCATACAGTTAGGTCCTCCTAAAGATACCTTACTTACAAGTTTGTACGGAACCCTCGGTGCGCGAGTTACAACTCGCACTTGGCCGGTTTTTTTTTCTCAATGAGTCGAAGGAGAACTTACTCTGATGACGAACTGAGGCAACCCGCTTCTATTTGTGACACTTTTGAATCTGAATACTCTGAGTCCATATCAGAGGAAAGCAGCCAAAAGGAGAGCAACGATAAAATCGTCCCAAACAATCACAATGATTTGTTTGATGCAAAAGAAATCTAGAACCAGAATCCGCAATCATATTTATGGTCCTCTGCAAGTAACTTTACACCACGTATGGCACTAGTTAACTACATCAAAAGAGAAGCAAATTTCCCTATTGACGACGATGCGACTGAATTGGATTTTTTCTTCAAACTCTTTCACAAAAGCTTATTCATTTATATCGCTCAATGTACGAACGAAAGGATGGAAATAGTAATTGAAGATCTCAAGAAAAATGAATTATTGAATGCATACATAAAATGAATGAAACGATAAAGTCAAAACGCATCAGTCATATGATGTCATGACCAATTTGAAATCATGACAGCAGTTGCAGTAATGCTGATCATGAGCTTCAATCGCGTACCTCAAATGGCCCCCATTGGTAAGTCAATAATTCGCTGGAAAATTCAGCCATTCAAAAAGCGATGAGTAGAAATCGCTTCCTCTTTTCGATTTCAAAATTATACTTCTATTCCCCGAAGAAGCCTGCAGATGCTTAGAAATTATATTATATTGAGGAAGTAGGATTTTAGGTCTATAAAGCCTATGATTCCAATGATATAGAAACGCTGAAGAAAGTACTCCAGGAACTAGGGCTAGACAATAAAACCCGCAGACTCATCCTAGAAACTTTGACCAACACCCATTCCAAGGTTAAATTTACAGGCGAGATTTCAGAAAGCTTCGAAATAAAAACTGCAGTGAGACAAGGAGATGGACTAAACCCACTTCTCTTCAACTGTGTCCTTGAAAAGGTTATAAGAGAATGGCGCAAGGAAGTGAACAATTTGGGTGCTCAGGGTGGTATTTACCTAGGACGTAAGAACGATGGACTGGTTGTAGATTGCCTGGCCTTTTCAGATGACATGGTACTGTTTGCTGATTCTCTTGAGATGGCAACAATGCAGGTAAAGTGCCTCAGAAAACAGGCTGCCAAAGTGGGTCTTTAAGTGTCGCTGGAGAAAACAGAATTCTTCACCAACATCAGAGAAGCAAACAGAGAGATGTTACTAGAACAGGGAAACATCAAGTGGACTTTGACGAAATTTAATTATCTCGGCGAATGGATTGAACCCAACTTATCAGAAAGAGCATCATTATCCAAGAGAGTCAACAAGTTAGAACTAGCCTATCGAGTGACTCAGAACACTTACAATAAGAAATGCCTGTCACGCAACCTGAAACTTAAGCACTACACATCAGTCTTACGACCAGAAGCCCTGTATGCCATGGAATGTCTTTCCTTGAACCGAAGATGTCTAGTAGAGAAATTGGAAATCAGAGAGAGGAGAATCCTCAGGAAGATCCTAGTCCCGGTAAAGGAAGATGGGGAATTCCGAAGGCGGCATAACTCTGAGCTCTACGAACATATTGAGATGCTCTCTGACTGTGCAAGGAAGAGAAGGGTAGCTTTCTATGGCCACGTTGCAAGATTGCCTCAAAACCGACTAACAAACCGTCTGTTCACCTTCTGGCAAAATAAGAAGTTTCGTACCACTTGATTGACAGAAACCGAGAAGGATATTAAAGAACTGGGAATAACAGATCTCAAAAATAGACAGTCTGTGAGACGCACCCTGAAGGAAGTCCGTGGATTTCAGGAAAAATCTCGAAGGAAAGGTACCCCCTGGACAGAAGAGAGAAAGGAGTTACACCGGCAGAAGATGCGACAATACTGGGCAAAGGTCAAAGCCCAACAGTTCACAAGCGTGATCCAAAGTAGGCTTATTCGAAAGAAGAAGAAGATTGAGGAAGTAGCTTCCTGCTAGAAATACACCTTTCTGAAGAGTTTCACTGACAGCACAAGGCAGTCGGTAGACGAGTCAATAATAAAATTCAAGGAAAGGACCAGCCTGAAACAGTACCAACCTTTGAAACCAGTAAAGCGGGGTGTCAAAGTTTGGTAACGCTGCGATTCTAAAATGGGATACGTATACGACTTTAACATTTACGCTGGGAAAGAATCTTCAGTGACCGAAGGAACTCTAGGAGAACGCGTTGTGAAAAAGCTTGTTTCTACAGTGAAGATTCCCCAAATAATAATTTTCACTTCTGTGAATCTGATGTATACCCTGTCCCATGGATGTGTCGGCACCTACATGAAAGGACGAAAAAACACACCAACATTTCCGAATGCAAGAAGAGCAGAAATTCAGAGAGGTGAATCGATTTTCAAAGTTAAAAACGAGGGAATAATTGCTGTGAAATAGGTGGATACTAGGGAGGTTTTCGTCATGTTGAATTGCCATAACAATGAATTAATTACGGCGATTAAAACTCAGATGGTTCTCAGAAGGAATTCTCCTGCCCATTAATGGTATCCTTTTACAATGGGTGGGATTGAACTCTCTGACCAACTGGGAACGTGCTACGAGGTGGATCGCAAATCCAACAAATGGTGG
This sequence comes from Phosphuga atrata, assembly GCA_944588485.1. Taxonomy (NCBI): domain Eukaryota; kingdom Metazoa; phylum Arthropoda; class Insecta; order Coleoptera; family Silphidae; genus Phosphuga; species Phosphuga atrata. The sequence goes on from OX155895.1 coordinate 70,214,361, forward strand.
AAAAAGTTATTTTACAGATTACTTATGACCTCGATTGTAAATGCTCATGTTGTTCATCAAGAAATTACTAACTGAAAACGTCTCTTACTACCTTCCTCGTTGCTGCTGCTGAAAATCCCCTGAGATTTGGAAGTAAGGAAGTGAATACGCAAAGGCACTATTCCTGCAAATCCACGTCATCGTCATCGCGATCCTCTAATGAAAATATAAGACTCTCGAATGTTGGAGAACATTTCCCAACTGAGGGAGAAACAGGAAGAAGATGTGCGTGGTGCGCAAAAGGCACGTTCAAAAATGCTATGCACCTCTTGCAACGTGGCACTGTGCAAGAAATGTTTCAAGCCTTATCACACCCTCAAGAAAGTCAGACTTTAGATGCTACTTTCTATCCCAGAATTGAAATTATTTTTTTCTATGACATTTCCTTCCATGAGTTCCTATTCGTTCTTATATATATATATATATATATATATATATATATATATATATATATATATATATATATATATATATATATATATATTTATATATATATATATATATATAGATATATGTGTGTGTGTGTGTGTGTGTGTAATTTGCAACATTATGTGTAAAATTGTTGTTTCGCTTGACCACGATGTCAAAGCTAGCTTTACAATTCAGAAAGCCCAAAAAGTTATTAACTATCAAACTTTATACCTCCTCCGTTCAATAACCTGGTACCCGGGTACATTTAAAAATTTTTTATTACAAACAATAGTAAAGAATTTGAATAATAATTTCGCACATCTCTTAGATAATGTGGTTGAAATACAATGTTCATTACAAATAGGTCCACTCACATACCGAACATGATTTACGTGTTTTGCGACGTTTTTTGACTGCGCTCTGGAGACAAGCATGGCATACACCAGTAATCTGCTTGCTCCGGTTGTATCGAGCTGGGCCTGGGGTTTCGAAGATTCAAATTCTGTTAGCTGCACATATGAATTTATATCTCTTCCAAAAAAACTTTATAACGCCTCTTTCTATATCTACCAAGCATTTTATCCATCGTGTGCACTCCAGCTTTTATAAAAGTCTATAATTTTATCTTTTTAAAAAAAAAAGTTTTGACTTTTGTCTAAAGTTTTTTCTTTGCACCATCATCTTTGCTTCCTGATGCATTGATGATAGCACAATCTCCGATTTCTCTTTTTTTTGCAAACACTGCACACAGTGACTTTTTCATGAAAGCCAAACGCAGCGGATAGTTCTTCTAGTTTTTCAAGGCAGTCATCGCTGGTGGAATGTACCTACGTATCATTTTTCTTCAAAGTGCCAACAATTGTTAAATCCCAAAAATGTTGCCCATATACCTTTTCATAGTAGATTTTTTTTTCTGCGCATGTGTCAATTTCCGCCATGTTATACGTCAAAAGCTGCCCGAACTTTCTGACGTATAACTAAATATGTGCCCGAAACTTTCATTTTCCCGCCTTTCAAACTTAGCGGATGCGCGTGCGCTTAACTAATCGTAAAAAGGTGGATCGCAAAGGAAGGAAAAAGGCAGAGTATTGCAATAGTTACCTATTGTAATGTTTCGACCGAATCCCTTGTACGCAGCCACCTATGGTTCGGATTCAATCAAAAATAAGTATAATGGTGGGGAGAGGACAGGGGTGGTCGAGTAGTAGGTATGCGTTTCCAATCAAAAGCAGGAGAGGGACATATGCTGTCCCAGCACTATTGTCTCTAGGATTACGACCGGGACATACCCTGTCCCTGCATTCAGGCTTTCTGGGTTTACGGTACATCAATGAAGCTTGTAAATTCATTCTTGTCGTTAATGTATCGTTATGAGATCAATTATGTGTCTCTTTGACTTTTAGACACGAAAGTTATTTCATCGTAATAATCACTTGGAGAAGAAATAACTGTTCCCTGTAATGAGGTGCACTAAACTGATTTTTTCGCCGAATTGAAAGGGTTAAAGCATGAGCCGAAGGCAAGTGCTTTAATCACAATGAGTAATCATTTAGAGCAGGCATGAGCAACCTTTTTTTGGAACTATGGCCAAATTATCATTATTTGTTCCAGTACAGGAGCGACAAAACTTAAAGCGGGCATATTGGTCCCGTTTATTAAAATTTTGGGCAGTAGAGTGATTTTCTAAGCGCGGGGAAGCCGACACAGACACTGTATGCGGCCCGCGGGCCTCAAGTTGCTCATGTCACATTTAGAATAATAATATATACTAAAGTGTGTGAAGAAGGGCTTTTGTGAATGAGTAGCGAAGTATAAAGCATGAGCCGAAGGCGAGTGCTTTAGTCACAATGAATAATCAATTAGAATAATTATTTATAAAAAAGTGTGCGAAGCAGGGCTTTTATGCATTAGTTGCGTAGTTTAAAGCGTAAGCCGAAGGCGAGTGCTTTAATCACAATGAGTAATCAGAATTATAACATGTACAAAAATGTGTGAAGAAGGGCTTTTCTGCATGAGTTGCGAAGTTTAAAGCATGAGCCGAAGGCGAGCTCTTTAATCACAATAAGTAATCAAATAGAATAATAATATATAGAAAAGTGTATGAAGAAGGGCTTTTATGTATGAGTTGCAAAGTTTAAAGCGTGAGCCGATGGCGAAAGCTTTAATCACAATGAGTAATCAGTTTATAATATATACAAAAGTGTGTGGAGTAGAGCTTTTATGCATGATTTGCGAAGTTTAAGGGGGGAAACCACATTAGGAGGTTAAAAAAATCAGAGTTTCTTTTTATTGCATAAATCGTTAGTTTAACTATCCAAGAATACGCTGTCAAAATTTCAAATCGAAATTCGCATTTGTTTAGATTTTATGAGCATAGAACCGAGTGCACATCGAGTACAGGCTGCAGGCCCGAGCGGAGCATTACCTCGTTTATCAAGAAATGGCTTTTTTCACATTTGCGTTTAATCTAACTCAAGAAGTGTAGAACCGATCATTGTGAAAATTGATAGTATGATTCTTTATAAAATTTCGAATTATATGAACCAACTTGTGAGATGATGTCATGATTTTAAGGCTATTTTTCCTTGCATAATTAGAGACAAAAATAGTGAAAATCGAAGAAAAATTGTCACAATCGAAAAAAAAACACATGCAAAATTTTTAATTTTCATTTTTTCGCCTGCATTGAGGTTCATATTCTTACAAAATAAGTTATTAATCTAAAATCAAAACCTTTTTGATTTCACATGAAAATCGAAATTGCTACACTGCACGGAATTGGAAAACGATACTTACAACCTTCCGCGGACATCACCTTGTAACTTTGTTATTTTTGACCGAAATTATTCAACAAAATTCACAAAAATTGTTCGAAATATGAATGAAATTTCTCCCACCCAAAGAAAAACCTAAAAAACAGTAACAAACAGCCTCCTAATGTGGTCTCGCCCCTTAAAGCTTGAGCCGAAGGCGAGTGCTTTAATTACAATGAGTAATCAAATAGAATACTAATATATACAAAAGTGTGTGAAGAAGGGCTTTTGTCTATGAGTTGCGAAGTTTAAATCATGAGCCGATGTACAATGAGTAATCAATTAGAACAATAATATATACAAAAGTGTGTGAAGAAGGGCTTTTGTGCATGACTTGTGAAGTTTAAAGCATGAGCCGAAGGCGAGTGCTTTAATCACAACGAGTAATCAATTAGAATAATAATATATACAAAAGTTTGTGAAGAAGGGCTTTTACGTATGAGTCGCGAAGTTCAAAGCATGAGCCGAAGGAGTAATCGTTAGAATAATAATATATACAAAAGTGTGTGGAGAGGGGCTTTTGTGCATGAGTTGCGAAGTTTTAAGCATGAGCCGAAGGCGAGTGCTTTTATCGCAACGAATAATCATTTAGAATAATAATATATACAAAAGTGTGTGAAGAAGGGCTTTTATGTATGAGTCGCGAAGTTTAAAGCATGAGTCGAAGGCGAGTGCTTTAATCACAATGATTCTAATTGATTAAAGAATAATAATACAGTCGAACTTCCCTAAGTCGAATTGCCATAGTTCATGGAAAAACTTGTAGTTATAGAAAATTGGAGTTAGAGAAACACGTAACTATAAAATGAGTAAAATACACTATATACAATTTATTCAAAGTAAATACATATGTACATATATATTTACTTCTAAACAAAAAACAAAAAAGAAATATACATTATTAATATGTTATAAGTATAATTATAATTGATTAAAAGTAGTTTTAATTAATACACCCGCTGGTAAATTCTTAGTTTTGCTTTTTCGAGTTTTTGGGGATCATAAAATAAAAAAACTAAAATGTTTGGTAATCTGCCCGAGGATTACACTATTCACACTATCGAAGGTTTATGTTGGGCAATATCCGGCATCATAAATTTTTGAAAATACGCGAAGGTTAAAAAATTGGAGTTATAGAGATTATTTTGTATGTTAAATTTTACTAATGTACCAATTTTTACTACGACTTATGGAAAAATTTGAGTTAAGGAAAATTCGAGTTATGAAAGTCAATTTATATGTAAAATGCTATGTACACGTATGAATTTCTAAAAATATTCGAGTAATAGAAAAATTGGAGTTACAGACGTTCGAGTTAAGGAAGTTCGACTGTATATACAAAAGTGTATGAAGAAAAGCTTTAAGGCATGAGTTGCGAAGTTTAAAGTATGAGCCCATGGCGAGTGTTTTTATCACAATGAGTGATCAATTAGAATAATAATATATACAAAAGTTTGTAAAGAAGGGCTTTTACGTATGAGTCTCGAAGTTTAAAGCATGAGCCGAAGGAGTAATCGTTGGAATAATAATATATACATAAGTGTGTGAATAGGGGCTGTTGTGCATGAGTTGCGAAGTTTAAAGCATGAGCCGAAGGCGAGTGCTTTAATCACAATGAGTAATCAATTAGAATAATAATACAGTCGAACTTCCCTAACTCGAGTTGCCATAGTTCATGGAAAAAAATTCGAGTTATAGAAAATTGGAGTTAGAGAAATACATTACTATAAAATGAGTAAAGTACACTATATACAATTTATTCAAAGTAAATTCATATGTACATATGTATTTACTTATAAACAAATAAGAAACATACATTATTAATTTGTTTATAATTATAATTTATTAAAAATAGTTTTAATTAATATATTAATTTTTGAGAAAGTCAGTAATTTTAAAAACCTTCCAATACCGGAGCAAAAAATTAAAACCGGTATTTTGGTATTATTTGTTTTCAATACCGGAATACCGGTATTGATACCGGTATTACCAGCAAAAAATATTTTCGATAGATTTTTATGAATATGATAATGGTACTTTATTAAAAAGAAAACAAGGGAAAAACCTAAAAATATATTTCTTTAGTTATAAACTATACAAAAAATTATTTAAAAAGTATAAATAAAAACTAAACATTTTATTAAAACTAAACATTACAGAAGGAGTAAACTTCTGTATATAAAGGAACAAATTATTTATAGCAAACATTTGGAACATAGTTATAAACATTACTACATTTTGTAATATGAGTTTCTTTTATTAAAATATGTCCGTAAAAAACATAAAAAATGAATTGTTTCGTCGTTCAGACTGGACCGCATCTTTGTACATAAGTGACTTGCTGCAGAAAACGCCTTTTCCGATTCTACACTTGTTGGTGCAATTGTACTTAAATGGTCTAACGTCGGTTGCAAATATTTTCCTCTTACTCCGGTTTTTCAAAAATATCAATTTCGTCTTTTATAATTGGTTCCACCCCTTGCCCTTTTGTAATTTTAGGTTGAACTGAACGTTTTTGTTGAATTGCTGATTGAAGTTGCAGTTTTAATTTGTCATGGTCCTGAAAAGCAAGGTTCGAGCCAGTCCTTAATGTATTGGTCAGATTTCTTTCCAAGGATTATTCGGTATTTTCGTCTTTATCTAATCTGATCTAACTTGTTCTACTGCGTTTTCGGGCGAAAGTCGTTTAATCAAACGAATTATAATTTTTATCACAGTCACTTTAGTTAACTGTGGAAATGAAGTTTGAACTAAATCGCTATTATCTTGTTCTCCACTACGTACTAAGTACTAGAGTTTCTGGTTCGGATATATCCGAACCGCAAAACCGCGGTTTTCTGTGAAAAAACCGAAACCACATAACCGTCATAAAAAAACGCGGTTTTCGGTTTCATCTAAAGATAAATAAAAATAAAATTCATTGAATTAGGGCTCTTTCAAACATCGCAAACTGTTGTTGCAAAACTGGCAACCATCGATGATATACGTGTTCGAGCAATTTCAAAATCTGCATTTATTCGGAAAGCAATAGCTGGCCGATTTCCCAACCAAATCTTGCCAAAATGTTCTTCAGGTCTTATGATCTTAATTCAAAAGGATTTTAAAGTTTCAAGAATTAAAAGCAATTGGACAAAAAATGAGTACTACGCTAGTTGAGTGGACTAGTATGAGAGGCCGAAGATACTTAAACATTAATAATCATGGAGAAAACATTTTTATTGCAATTTAGGCTTTCTGCGATACGAAGGAGCTTGTTAAGTATTGAAAAACATTTAGATTCATTTAGTATCAGTTTCAAAAATGATATTGTGGGTGACTTGGATTAGGAAGTTCGTAGTGACGTCGCGACACCGTTGTCAAAAATTTGGCAATTCGGTTTTTAGTCGCGCTTTATCACAAGCCTTCCCTTCACCAAAACATTAAATTTTTTTCTCTTTCTGTAAAATTGCGAAAACTACAGCGGAAAAATCACCGCGTGTTCCCGAAATTCGACCTAGATTCGCAACTTGAACTTTGCGGCGACGTCGCGATGCCGCTGTCAAAGATTTTGCAACGCGCTTTTCACTGCCGCTTCCTGACAAGCTTTCCCTTCCACAAAACCTCAAACTTGTTTCGCTAGCTTGAAAATTACGACAACTACGGTGGAAAAACCAGCAGGCGCATTAGGAAATTGAACTTTCCGGTGGCGTCGCGACGCCGCTGTCCAAGATTTCGCACCGCGGTTTTCAGTCTCGTTTTCCGACCACATTTTGCTCTAACAAAACGTCGAATTTGTTGCGGCAGCTGCGAAATTTCGAAAAAACAAATACAACCAATCCTCGGTAGATCTAACTTTGACGGGCCGTCGCGGCGTTAGTTATCGAGCGATTTCAACGCGGTTTTCAATTTCTGCTTGCAAAAACCTCACAGTTTGATTGAGTCTGGGATTTATTGTCGTGGGATTATTATTGAGTAAGATACTACACATAATGATTCCCGGGTAATTAAAAAATTGGTACAGATTGTTCTGCTAAACCAAAAATTTGCAATAACCATACAATTCATCTCGCTGTGTGCGTGTATTCCTTGCAAGACGAGTTACAAAAAGCTATTCAAGAAGAATTAAACAAAAATACTTATATGCAAAAAAATCGCTATCCTAATTCTATGAAAAATAAGTTTGCTAAATATAAAAGAACTTCTGAGAGAACAAAAAGATTAAATATTTTGTTTCAAGCACTCTCTACAATTAAAGCTCCATCCAGCTACTCCGAAAGATCATTTTCCCTAAACGACAACTTTTGTACAAAACGAATATCTCGTTTAAATTTCAGACACTACTATCAAAAATTCTTAAAAACCGAACCCGAAACCGAAACCGCGGTTTATAATTTTCAAAAACCGAAAACCGCGGTTTTGAAAAAGTGCGGATATTCAGAAACCCTAGTAAGTACTGTAAGTACTTGCTATAAATTATTTCGTCTTTGTAATATGCGAATTTTTAAAGCGCCATAAAGTTCTTTAGCAATTTCACAATTTTGATTCGAAAGAGCTTCCATCATAAATTTTATTGTTTCATCTGCTGTAAGACGATTAGAATCTTGGCGACATAATGTATCAACTGCTAATTTTATAGGAGTAAGGGTATTGATAATTTCAGATAATAAATTAAAAGTCTCTGTCACAAAAATTTCCGGAATGAATTTATGTCAATAAGGGCTTTTTGAACACAATATCTCAATTGGTAAAATGTTTCTAACATAAATAACATGCTATTCCATCTTGTTTTACAGTGTAATTTTAAAGCAATTTCTCTATCAAAATTCATTCTTCTTTTACATATTTTCTGTAAAATGTAGGTGAATTTCTAAATATTTTGGCTACCATTCTTATTTTGGTTACAAGAGGAGAAATAGTAGCACGACTAATAATGGCCGTAGTATCTACTAAATTAGATTCTATAACGACGCCGTCAATATATTCTTCATTATCATCATCTTCTTCAACATTCATGTCGTTATCAACAATTTCATCGTTTGGTTCTGAGTTAGAACTAAATGATGAAAATGTCTGAACTTCTAGCCTGACTTATAAAGTATATCGGTTATAGCTAAATTGATGCCATGCATCAAACAGATCTGTTGCTCAGCATCAATAAGTTAACCTAATTTAACCATAACCGATGCCCCATCATGAAGACATTAGCGAGACGCAATTTGGGTTTAGGAGTGGATTGGGGACTAGAGATGCCCTTTTTGGTCTGAGTGTTCTGATTCAGAGAGCAAGAAACGTGAATTGCGATGTTTTCACGTGTTTTATCGACTTCGAAAAGGCATTCGATAGGGTTAACCATGATTTGCTAACAGAAACCATAAAGCAATCAGGAATAGATGACAGAGATGCACGAATAATCAACAATCTGTACAGACAACAAACAGCATGTGTTCGTGTGGAAAATATAATTTCAAAGGAATTTCCAGTAGAACAAGGTGTCAGACAGGGCTGCGTACTATCCACGCTACTGTTTAACCGATACGCAGAAAACCTTTTTAAGAATGCACTCGAAGAAGAACAGATTGGGATAAAGATAAACGGGGAAATAATTAATAACTTAAGGTATGCAGACGACTCTGTACTAATTGCCGACAGTGCCGAAGGACTACAGAGACTGATTGATAAAGTAGTAGAGGCATGCGAACCACTTAATATGCGATTGAATGTGGCAAAGACAAAAATTCTAATCGTCAGCAAAAATGCGTCTAATGCCCAATTCCTGGTAAATGGGGCCCAACTACAGAGAGTACCATCAATATCGTACTTGGGTGTAAACCTCAATGACCAATGGGATCATAGTCCTGAAGTAAAGATCAACATAGAGAAGGCACGTTCTACATTTAACCAAATGAAGAATGTTTTGTGTAACATGCGCTTGAACATCCATCTTCGAACACGCATACTTAGATGCTACGTCTTCTCTAAGCTTTTGTATGGAGTGGAGGCATGGACACTCTCCGAGGCAACTAGTAAGCGACTGGAGGCCGTCGAAGCATGGTGCTATCGTCGAATGCTTCGCGTTTCCTGGACCCACCATGTTAGCAACGAAACCATACTCCTACGCATGCAGAAGGACAGAGAACTGCTCACAACAGTCAAACACAGAAAACTGTCATACTTTGGCCATATCATGAGAAACAGCAACAGATATAGGCTACTTCAACTCATCATGCAGGGAAAAATCGAGGGGAAGAGGTCACAGGGAAGACGACGGATCTCCTGGTTGAAGAATCTGCGACAATGGACCGGAAGAACATCGGTTGTCTTGTTCAGATCGGCTGTGGATCGAATCCGATGGGCCATATTGATCGCCAACGTCCACTGAGGATATGGCACAATAAGAAGAAGAAGATGCCCCATCAGTGGTTATGCAGACTATATCTTTAGAAATACGCAAACCAAATTCTTCTAACTTTTCTCTCACCAGCATTAAAGACCTTTCTGCTGATATGACCTCCAAATGCTCGTACTAGTCCAATATTAAAAAAAATATCCTTCAGCAGTATGTATATTTATATTTAGATTGCGTCGATTGCGAATCGATGTCCATTCATCAAATGTTACACTGAATCGTTTGTCTTTAAATTGAAGCTGATCTATTTCATGGTAATTCGAATAGTTTTATTATATTCGAGTATAATATTTCTTATTGTACTTGCTGATTTTGTAACATCTTTAAAACCAGGAGCAATTAATCCTTCTCTGATATCAATAGATGTTTTCAAAATATTAAATGATAAGCCGTTTCGAGCTGCCATTCGTGCTAGTACTTTAGCTAGGCTTTCGTTTTTATTGCTTTTTAAATAACTTGTTATTAAATTAGGTTTTTTAGACTGACTTGGTTAATCTTGATCATTGTTTGCATTCAAAGTTACCTCACTTCTTTTTCTTAGATTTATTCCAAGCATTGTCTTTATATGAGTATGTAGTCCACTAGTAGATCCACCACCACATTTTATTTCCTTTGAACACTCTTTACACCTGGCTAGAAGACCATTTGTTTCATATAACATAGTGCCAAACCGAAGATGCATCGTTGTCCTTTTAGTGTTTGAATCGTATCGTATATGTCTATCCAAAACTTAATAAAATAAAATAATTAAAATCTTTAGAAAAATTTGATGTTGTACAATAAAATAACTTACGGTTTCAAACAACAAACATTACAGCAATCTACAGCAAATAATAAATTCAGAAATATAGGTTGTATGTATGTGTTGTTAATCGTGTGCGTGTGAGATTAGAGATGTAAACAGGAAAGCAAGTTTTTTATAACGAAATTCAATGACTAACTTCACTATGCATTGAAGAGGTATAAATACAAATTTATTATTCTTGTTCTTATTCTGTTCTGCTAATTGAAATAACTAATATAAATAAACAGTAAGATATTTTATACAAATACCGAAATACCGGTATGTTTTTTGTAATGCCGATTTTCTAATACCGGAAAAAACAGACTTAAATCCCGGTTTTCGGGATACCGGGATTCCGGTATTGGAAGCCATACTAGGTGATCTTCGATAATGTCGTCTCTTTTTGGATTTCCGATTCTCGCGAGAGTAATATACTGTCGTAATCTTCCTAAAGCACACCCGCTGGTAAATTCTTAGTTTTGATTTTTCGAGTTTTTGGGGATCATAAAATATGAAAAATAAAATGTTTGGTAATCTGCCCGAGGATTACACTATCCACATTATCGACGGTTTATGGTGGGCAATATCCGGCATCCTAAATTTTGGAAAAAACGCGGAGGTTAAAAAATTGGAGTTATAGAGATTATTTTGTATGTTCAATTTTACTAATGTATAAAATTTTTATGGGAGTTATGGAAAACACGAGTTATGGAAAAATTTGAGCTAAGGAAAATTCGAGTTATGGAAGTTAATTTATATGTAAAATGCTATCTAAACGTACGAATTTCTAAAAATATTTGAGTAATAGAAAAATTGGAGTTACAGACGTTCGAGTTATGGAAGGTCGACTGTATACACAAAAGTGTATGAAGAAAAGCCCGAGGGCGAGTGCTTTAATCATAATGAGTAATCGTTAGAATAATAATATATACAGAAGTGTGTGAAGAAGGGCTTTTGTGCACTCGCCTTCGGCTCATGCTGTAAACTTCGCAACTCGTGCACAAAAACCCTTCTTTACAGACGTGTATCATACATTATTTTATCTACGCACCATGTTAAAATACTGTTGAATCTACAAACAAAATAATTGTTTCTTACTGATAATATTGAGAAATTGTAACTTTGACAGACAAAATTCTTCAAATCACTGACACTGACACAATAAAGTGGCAAAATTTGCTAACTAGTAAAAAACGCACATTGACGGGAACACTATTTGGTCGTCGATGTAATCTAGGTTAACCTAGAATTAATCTAGATTAGGTTATGGTTAGGTTAAGTTATATTAGAGCTAAATCCAGCTGAGTGGCCAAGAATTCTTGATTCAGAATAAGAAAAAGTAATTCAACTTTAATATACGTCAGAAAATTTTCACTATGTCTATGTTTTTTTGATGACGCGAGTTGTTGCCATAGTAACAATAAACAAAAATCGTTTAATAATGAAACTTCATATAATTTACATTGGACTTTTACACTCGATTTGGATACTTTTAGACACGATTTGGATACTTTTATACACGATTTGGATACTTTTTTCACACGATTTGGATACTTTGACACACGATTATAATAATGGTATCCTTCATATACAATAATTTACTTATTTGTGTCTTCATCGTGGTGTGCGCGTAGATAAATATTCAATTCAAAAATAAAAAAGTGTGTGAAGAAGAGTTTTTATGCATTAGTTGTGTAGTTCATGCATTAGTTGCGAAGTAATCATTTAGAATAATAATATATACAAAAGTGTGTTAAGAAGGGCTTTTGTGCATGAGTTGCGAAGTTTAAAGCATGAGCTAAAGGCGAGTGCTTTAATCGCAATGAGTGCACAAAAGCCCTTCTTTACACACGTGTATCATAGATTATTTTATCTACGTAGCATGTTAAAATACCGTTGAATCTACAAAAAAAATTGTTTCTTACTGATAATATTGAGAAATTGTAATTTTGACAGACAAAATTCTTCAAATCACTAACACAATAGTATCAAAATTTGCTAACTAGTAAAAACGCACAATGACGGGAACACTATTTGGTCGTCGATGTTATCTAGGTTAACCTAGAATTAATCTAGTTTAGGTTATGATTAGGTTAAGTTATATTAGAGCTAAATCCAGCTGAGAGGCCAAGAATTCTTGATTCAAAATAAGAAAAATTAATTCAACTTTAATATACGTTAAAAATTTTATTTTCACTATGTCTATGTTTTTTTAGTGACGCGAGTTGTTGCCATAGTAACAACAAACAGAAATCGTTTAATAATGAAACTTCATTTAATTTACATTAAACGTTTACACTCGGTTTAGATACTTTTACACACGACTTGTATACTTTTACACACGATTTGGATACGTTTACACACGATTTGGATACCTTTATACACGATTTGGATACTTTTACACACGATTATAATAATGGCATCCTTCATATAATAGTATATTACGTAATGAGAGTTGTAAGAAGCATATTACGTACGTGCGGAACAATTACGCGCGACCCGCGTAGCGGGGAGCGCGTAATTCCGCGAGTACGTAATTGCCTTACAACTCGAATTATGTACTATACTTTATCTACGACCACACTATTTTTTTTCTATTTAATAAGAAAATTATGTTTGATGTAACTGATATTGTGATTCATCGATATAGGCAACACAATGTACGCAGTGTCAGTGTCAAATGAAATAATTTATATTTACTTAATAATTTATAATCTGTTTAATTTCATTAATACCTACTAATACCTACTGTGTTGAAGCAGTATCGTTTTGATTTTTCATGGAGCAGTCTATATAGCCTTCTGCTACTGCAGACGAACGCCAGCCACCATGCCTTTTTAGTGACAATAAATCACCACCGGAATCCACAAGAATGGTGGCTGACGAACGTCTGTAACAATGTCCTGTATAAAGAAAGATTTTCTTCCGGCAAATGAAGATAATTGGTAATTTGTTTAGGAATAGAGCCAATTTTATTTATTCCATTGCTTAGTGCATTTCTCATTTTGATAATTTAGAAAAAAAAGACTGAGTTTTGTCCATATTTTGTGGGCGTAGGTTAATATATTTTTTACAGGTTTGGTAAAATTCTTTCGGTAGCACAAAAGATCTTTAAGTTTTTGTTTTGGAATCAGGAATTTTAATGATCAGAGATGTTCCGGTGTCTTCTATATGGCAGGGTATGACATTTCGTAGTTCTTGTTTTCTGCAGGCACCACTAATGCCAATGATAAGAATAATCTAAAATTCATTCAAATGAATACCTTCATCAATAAATATTTGTTATCCGGCGAATTATTGAGGAAACTTTTGAATTTCCTGAATGGTTAAAATTTTTGATTTGTTGCTTTTAAATCCATCAGATTTTCTCTTTAGTAAAGCTATTAACTTTGAATGTTTTGGAAATGTCGATGTTGTGCTTTATATTAATTGATGTCCGAACCATTCAATAAATTGCCCAAAGTGAAGATCACTGTCTGAGATAACTCATCAAAGTATAATAAAACATTTTCTGAAAAGGATTTAACTTTATGCTTCATTCTCCGGTCCATAAATTTTCTATATGCATCCTCGTATCAATCCCGAGATTTAATCCGTAGCAAATTATGGGCAGCTTGTTTCGCTTTTTCAACAATTTCGGGCGGAGTAGCATTTTCTATTTCGCTATCACTGGACATCACTGGACTTTAATTTTTATAATTGAAAAAAAAAATATAGTGTTTATGTATTAGTTTGACGTTTAATTTTTTTTGACAAATAACGGAATGTATTGGGTTGCCTATATTAATGATAATAGCAGCTCTCAACCAATCAACGAATTGTAAACCAAACGCACTAGTGTGTTATTGAATCATTAAATAACATTAATCGCGGACTGTTACATACGTGTGTTGTAAGATGTATTTACATAATCCACGATCTGTACAATATTGGGCAATTATAATAGTGGTCGTAGATAAAATAATTTACTTATTGGTCAGCTTTGACAAACCATCTGTTAGATTTATATATAGATGAAAAATTTCAAATATTTTACGACGTATTTTTAGAACATTACAACACTGCTCTTCGAAAGTGTAGTATGAGAATACAAGAGGACTGCAAAAACTGGTACAATGTCGAAATCAGAAATTTACACCACTTTTTATGCGAAATGTCCAAGATAGCGAAAACGACAGAGAATGCCAAATATCGACACCGATATAAACAACTTAGATACGAGTATAAAAATATAGTCAAGAATCACATCATTGGTGTAAACAACAAAAAAATGTTGATGTCTCAGAATAAGGTACGAGAAAGTTGGCGCATAATAAATAATCATCAAGACAAATACAAAAAAAATTATGATATAAAGCTACTTGACGAAAATAACCAGGAAATCTCTAATAAGAAGGAAATTTGTGAGCACTTCTCAAAAATATTTTCAACCGTGTCTGTAAGAACACCAGATGCAAATTACAAAATGAGCCATTTTAATAAAACATTTTTCCTAAATCCAGTAACACCTCAGGAAATCATCGATATAATAAACCGAGTTACGCTAACGCCATCTCAAGGTTTAGACGAAGTAGATGGTAGGGTATTAAAAAGCGTAAGTCACCTGATAGCCGAACCTCTTTGCCACCTTGTTAATGAAAACTTTACTTCCGGATGTTTCCCGACATGTTTGAAAGGATCAAAGTGCATCCCGATTTTATAAACTTAACTACAGACCAATTTTCATTCAAAGCCAATTTTCAAAAATTCTTGAGTCAGCATTTCTTACTCGATTATCAAGTTACTTGGAAACCATTAACATACTGGCAAACAGTCAACACGGCTTCAGGAAGAATAGGT
Source organism: Phosphuga atrata (assembly GCA_944588485.1). NCBI lineage: Eukaryota > Metazoa > Arthropoda > Insecta > Coleoptera > Silphidae > Phosphuga > Phosphuga atrata. Next base: position 70,229,632 of record OX155895.1, read on the forward strand.
CAACTGATACAGCTCTGTTAGATAGTGTTAATTTTATAATTACTTCCCAAAATTGTAAGCAGGAGGTTCTTGCTTTATTTTACGATCTAAGTAAAGCATTTGACACTATCGATCACAAGCTCCTTCTACAAAAAAATGAAAACATCGGAGTTAGAGGCGTCGCTAACAACTGGGTTAAATCTTACTTACACGAAAGAGGACAAACTTGATCGCCAATGGTTATAAATCGGAAAGCAAAGTAATGAAGTGTGGGTACCTCAAGGCTCTCTACTTGGACCAACTCTATTTTTAATATTTGTTAATGATCTGGCGGAAACAAATAATGTTCAAAGCAAATATATTTTGTACGCTGACGACACCAACATTATAGTATCTAATCCAGACATACACGATTTAATTAAAAATAGCAATTTAAAATCAGAATCGTTAAGAAGATGGTGTATACAAAATGGACTGACCTTAAACATAAGCAAAACATACTTCATGAGATTTCTTCAAAAAAATGTGTCTAATGACTATAGTTTATTTCTAAGACTTGATCAAAACTCAATCAAAGGGGCCGAATCAATTAAATTTCTAGGAGTAACACTTGACAACAAACTAAAATGGGACATGTTCATATTGAATTAACATGTTCGACATTAAGTAGTGTGTGTTATCTGATTAGAAATCTAAGAGAGTGTGTAACAGTTGATATTCTGATAATGTTTTACCACGCCATCGTTCAGTCTAGGTTGCCATACGGTCTGATATTTTGGGGGTCAGCAGCATATGTTGATGCGGTATTTAAAATGCAGAAAAAGATATTACGAGCTATGTTCAATGTACATCCTCTTCAATCCTGTCGCTCTTTGTTCATCAAGCACAAAATTTTAACGCTGCCCTCCTTATATATATTTCAATTAGTCATACTTGTAAAACAACGCCATTCCGACTTACCTAAAAATTATGAACTACATAGTCATAACTTACGCAATATTCACAAACACTGAGTGCCATTTTCAAGATTAGAAAGCGGTAAACGAAACCCCTTACATATTGGTATCGTATGATACAATAAGATATCCGAATGTATTACAAATACAAATTCATTATCAGTAAGGGAGTTTAAAGCGAAAGCTCGTAAATTATTGATAGCCTGTGCTTTTTATAGCATGGAAGAATTCATGTACTATTCTTTATAGTAGTAATAGATGATTATTATATTAACTATTCTTTAACCGTTTATTTCTAGATAAATATTTTGTTTTGTTTTTTTTTCCTATTTTTTTTTTCTATTTTTGTTTCCTATTGTATGTAACTTGTTCATTTTTTTTTTTTTTTTTGACGATGGTCTATTGTATGAAAATGTACACAGTACCAAAAATAATAATAATTATTATTATTATTATTATTGGTGTGTTCATTGTGGTGTGCGTGTAGATCAGTGGTTCTCAAACTGGGTGCCGCAGAAGTAATCAAGAAATGAAAAAAAAATGTTAAAAGAAAATTACATGAAGAGGTAAACTAATTTGAGTTTCTACTTTTATTGCTGCATTATGGACAATTGGCTAAAATCTGGGTCTTTGAAACGGAAAGGCGATGAACTCACTGAAGCTTCTGGTGCGACTGATTCAATGACAACCAGCATCGCCGAAGGAGACGAAATATCCCAACAGACACCTGCGAGTCTAAATCATTCAAGTTCGTCTGCCTCGGCTCGCGAAAACGCAACTCACGACCAAAGATAATCCGAGCAAAATAAGGAAATATGAGCCTAGCTACTTCACATTATTTGGCTTTGTCTCTGTCGAGAACGATAACCACCGGAAGGGCAATGCGTTATCCATCATAGAATTGTTTCTGCAACAGCTGCTTGGTTCCATCAAAATTGAAAAGGCATCTGGAATGCAATCAATCTGATTTAGTACACAAAGGTGAAGAAATCTTCAAACGCAGCACTTTCTCTTCAGGCAATAAATGAAGCTGTCCCGCGATTTTTTTGTAGCCTGACAAGGGTGCTGCGAGATTTTTTAGCTCGAAAAGGGTGCCGCGGCAAAAAAAGTTTGAGAACCACTGGCGTAGATAAATATACACTACAAAAATACAAAAGTGTGTGAAGAAGGGCTTTTATGCATGGGTTGCGAAGTTTAAAGCTTGAGCTGAAAGCGAGAGCTTTAATCACAATGAATAATCATTTAGAATAATAATATATACAAAAGTGTGTGAAGAAGTACTTTTGTGCATGAGTTGCGTAGTTTAAAGCATGAGCCGAAGGCACTCACGATGAGTTATCATTTAGAATAATAATATATTATATTACACTCATATATTATATTACACTCATTGTGATTAAAGCACTCATGCTTTAAGCTTCGCAACTCATGCACAAAAGCCATTCTTCACACACTTCTGTATATATTATTGTGTCGCGAGTTGTTGCCATAGTAACAACAAACAGATTATTATTGCCATTTAATTTACATTGGACTTTAACACACGATTTGGATACTTTTACACACGATTTGAATACTTTCACACACGATTATATTAATGGCATCCTTCACATACAATAAGTTACACATTAATTTGTTCGTTTTGGTTTGCGAGTAGATAAACATATTTTAATACAATTTATTACAAGCTTTGAAATTATCAAATTACAAGATTTAAATTTAGTTTCGGATTTTTTTTGTTCTGCGTACGGGAAGCTTTTAATAGACTAGTCTAACCTTGGAGCTTTACTACGAAACGCCGGTACACGCATATATTAGCCCTCAAATTTAGAATGCCACATATATTAGGAACTGTTTCTGTTTTAGTTTCACCCCAATGGAAATTCCATTCCGTTCTATTATTAGATAACCGAGACGCAAACTCTTTTTCTTCACACATTTAACGAAACAACAACATTCATACGATATTTATTAATTAAAGTTAATATGTCTTGTGAATATGTCTCGTATGGACTATCTGAGCTACAAAGCGTAAGGAGTATCTGAATTATAAATTCAGTTAAACTTTACAAGAAGAAAGGTTTTTTAAAGAAAGACAGATTTATTATTATGTTTATCTTCTTATGTTTATCTTTCTTATGTTTACCTTCCAAATATTATCTTGGTACTTACGTATTAACGCCACCACCGCTATATATTGGATCGAGAGTTCGCGCTGCCGCGCGAATGTCTTGATTTATCTGTCCGCTTCGCGGCGGGTAACCGGGGTTAATCTCTCTCTCTTAGTTCCTGTTTCCCCCAGTGGGGCATAGGGCTTCCACCAATTGTCACCATCTGACTCTATTTCGAGCCACGAAAACTACAAAAACAAAGCCAATAAAATCAAAGGATGGGAAGCTACTGGTTACAACAGAAGACCAACTCAATAGATGGCAGGAACATTTCCAGGAGATACTCACAGGAATAACTCAAGAACAAAACAACAACTCGAACCATCATGCAACACGGGCACAAGTAAACATAGACACAAAATCTCCAACCAGAGCAGAGATAAACGAGGCCATTAAGGAACTAAAGGACAGGAAAAGTCCAGGCATCGACAACATCACATCTGAAATGATGAAAGCTAACTGCATGACCACGACCGAAATGCTGGCACCTCTAATAAATAAAATCTGGGAATCTGAAACACTACCGAAAGAATGGAACAATGGCCTTCTGATAAAGCTCCCCAAAAAGGAGACCTGAGCGATTGCAACAACTGGAGAGGCATAACACTATTAACAACTGCATCGAAAATTCTCTGCAAAATAATACTCACCCGCATGAGCAAAGCAATTGAACCTACGTTGAGAGAAGAACAGGCTGGTTTCAGGCCGGGAAGATCCTGCGTAGACCAAATCAGTACGTTGCGGATTATAACAGAGCAAGCAGTAGAATGGCAAACCACAGTATTTCTATTATTCCTAGACTTTCAAAAAGCTTTTGATACTATTAAATGGGAAAGCATTTGGGCGGCTTTAGACCGGTGAGGCGTCCCACCAAAAATAGTAAACATCATAAAAGCATCGTATGCGGACTACTCTTGCAACGTGGTACACGAAGGGAATCTCTCAGAAGCGGTCAAAGTGTCTGCTGGTGTCCGACAGGGTTGCTTGTTGTCCCCGCTTTTATTCCTAATAGTACTAGACGAGGTCATGACGAGCGTTACAATACAGCCTAGAGGAATGCCGATGATATCTGCCTCATGTCCCATACACTCACCCACATGATGGACAAAACAGCTAAGCTACAACAAGAAGCTGAAAAGATAGGCCTGCACATAAACACCAAAAAAACAGAGGATATGCGGATTGGCGCTACCACTAGCAGGGACATACAAGCAAACGGCGTAACAGTAAAAAGATGCGAACAGTTCTGCTACTTGGGCAGCATCATAGCAGTGGATGGAGGGGCCGACCTAGACATCGCCAGAAGAATCAACAAAGCGAAGGGAGCGTTCGCCCAACTGAATAACGTTTGGAGCTCTTCAATACCTTCCCGTAAAACGAAACTCAAACCATATAATAGTAACGTCAAATCCATCCTGTTCTACGGCAGTGAGACGTGGAAAGTAACTAAAAGCAGCACAAACAAATTGCAAGTTTTCGCAAACTGGTGTTTGAGACGGATCCTTAGAAACCGATGGCCTGAAGTGATATCGAACCACGATCTGTTTCGTTCTACAAACCAACTTCCAGTAGATGTTGAAATAAAGAGAAGAAAGTGGAACTGGATTGGACACTCCCTACGGCGCAATCCACAAAACACTGCAAAACAAGCATTGGACTGGCATCCCCAAGGCATTAAGCGAAAGAGAGGAAGGCCAAAAACAACATGGCGACGCACAATTAAAGCCGAAATCACCTCCACCGGCAAATCGTGGAATGAGTTGAAGGTCCTGGCTGGAAATAGAGGGATTAATCTAACCGGGGTTAAAAAATAAAGTATTTTGAGTTTTAAAAATGTTTTAATTTTAAATAAGATGTTTTATTTTATGATTTATCATACAAATTTGAGATGTAGATTGGCGGCATTTAAAAAGGTAGCGGTGGTGGGGTTAATATCAGAACAAAATATATAATCTAATCTAGTCCTGTTTGACAAGCCTTCCATGTACTAGGACTTTCTCTCAAGAAGGATAATAAAGTTATAAGAGTGAATGTATTAAATATACAAATATCCATCTCTAATGAGTTATTTATAGAAATATGTACAGAGTGGAGGAGAGAGATCGAGTGGATGTATTTGTTTATATATTTTCATTTACATATTTACAATTCTCTGGAGTATTTTGTTTTCCTTTTTTTTGTTTGAAAAAGTTTCGGTATTAAAAATAGAAATTAAAAATAACACGCGGGTAAAACGGTATAACCCGTCTATATTTAAAAACGCGCGTTTTATGTGTATAAAGTTTCTAATAATAAAGTCCTTCGACGCTTTCTTTGTGTTCTAAAAGTCACCTAAAGGTTATTATGCACACTATAAAACCATTGCGAAATCACTAATTGCCTTTATCTCGCCCGATTTTTACCAACAATTCCGTACGCCACAAAATACGAAACGCTGCCACTCTCTCCTCAATTCAATCCTCGGATATAACTTATCTCTCCGACGACGAAGTTTATGTCTTAATACTCCACGGAATCTTAAAATATTCCCAAATGTTTAGATCTTCGGCGCTGATAATGCCGATAAACCATAAATTTAATTTATTTTAATTATCCCTGTTCGACGCAATATTTGTTTGTTTGGGAATTATAAAGTGGACAGTTTAGTTGCCGAGCGTTTAAGCGACACACGACGCACCGGCCAATAAATTATTTTTAATTCTAGACCGATTCCCAGCTTCTAATTCTTACAAAATTCTTATCCGAATTTAGATCGCTTACCTACAAATTATGCAAATAATCTTTTTACGCACAGATTTATCTCTTCCTATTTAGTTCACACTAATTTCAATGTTCTGTATACCCTTCTAATTTCAAAGCTTCATTATAATTTAACATATTTTGGGTTTTCGTCGATAACATTGTTTTTTTTTTATCAGCCTGTATTAAACCACTCCTGGACATAGGCCTCTTCCATTTCCCTCCATGTTGACCTGCCTTGTGCTGGGAGCATCCAGTTCTTTCCCGCTCTTCTTTGTATATCATCTTGCCATCTTAGCATGGGCCTGCCTCTGCTTCTCTTTGTTTTCCGTGGTCTCCACTGCATAATGATTTTTGTCCATTTCTCATCATTTCGCGCAACGTGTCCTGCCCAACGCCACTTGCTTTTTGCAGTTTGTTCTATGACGTCGCTTACTTTAGTTCTTGCCCTGATATCCTCGTTTCTTTGTTTATTCCTTAAGCTAATTCCCAGCATCGCACATTCCATCGCACGCTGACAAACCCGTAGTTTTTGTGCACTTTTCTTTGTCATGGTGACTGTTTGGAGTCCGTATAATATAACTGGCAGTACGCAGCCATCGTATACTTTCCCTTTCAGTTTAATTGGTATCTTCGGTTCTTTGAGGATATATGCTAGTTTTCCAAATGCCGCCCATGCCAAACTGATCCTCCTCCTTACCTCGGTTGTCTTTGCCTAGCCTAATGCTGTGTCCCAGATAAATATATTTTTCCGCTAGTTTAAGTGTGTGGTTATCGATATTGACTAAATAGATAATCTAAAAATCTTTCATAATTGCAACAAAGGCCCGAAACTAAATCTCCTAGAGTCATTAGAAATTTTCAAAAAAACCCGTAATCCCTCAGTTAATCTCCTAAACGAGCAAACAGACCTAATCTTTTCCCAACTTTTTAATCTCACCCAATCTCAAACAGATAAGTCCTCTTCTTCGGACAAGCACCGCCCCCCACCCCACCAAAACTATAAGGGTATATATTCAACATCATCAATTTGTTAAGTCACTTGATAATGACCGTCAAACGTCGAAACTCGAGTCGTGATATGTGTAGAAATTTATATAACTGTGAATAATAAGTTATATAACATTTTTACATAATATAAGTGTGGTAAAAAACAAAGTGAATTTTTCAATTCAATGTAAGTATGGATTACCACGTAGTAACTGTCGCAACCATCCTATTCATATGATATTGACATTGATGTTGGTGTTGTTTGAGCTCATGATCTTCGTTTTCCGGAGGTTCATTTCTAGTCCTACTTACTGTGACTCCTTCTTTAGTTCGCATTTCATGGTGTTAAGTTCGTCCTGGTCGGTGCTCATGATCACAATGTTAACGGCGAATCGAAGATGACTAAAAAATCTCCCATCTATGTTGACTCCCTTTTGTTGCCATGTCAGGTTCTTGCACACGTCTTCTAATGCCAGGAAAAATAATTTTGGAGAGATTGAATCTCCCTGTCTTACCCCTCTCCGTATAGGGATTTTTTCGCTTGTTATGTTTTCGTCTACTTTGACATGTATTGTAGCATTCTTGTAGATAGCTTTAATGAGGTTGGTATATCTTGAATCAAACCTCGCATTGCCCATTGCCTGCAGCACCGCCCAGGTTTCCAGCGAATCGAAAACTTTTTTGTAGTCGACGAATGCGAGGTGTAATGGGATATTATATTCAGTATACCTCTCAATAAGAGTACGTATCGTTTGAATGTGATCTTTCGTATTATAGCCGCTTCGGAAACCGGCTTGTTCCACTGGTTGGTAGAAATCGAACTTTTTCTTGAGTCGGTTGGTTATGATTTTGGTAAGGAGCTTATACAAAACGGACAAGAGACTGATCTGTCTATAGTTTTCGATGTTGGTTCGCTCTCCTTTTTTGAAGAGACTTATTGCTTCGGCATTTCTCCAGGCGTCGGGAATTTTTTCCTCCTCCATACATTTGTTAAGAAGGATTATCATTGCTTTTTCCAGAGTTGGTCCCCCATTCTTCACCATTTCTGTTATAAGGCGGTTTTGTCCTGAGGCCTTTCGGTTTTTCATCTGCTTCAGTGCCATTCTCAGCTCTGCAGTATCAATCTCCGGAATGTCCTCGGAGCCCACATTCAGAACTGTCTGGTCTATACGGTTTGGCTTTGGTACCGATTGTCTGTATAGTTCCTGATAGAAGTGTTGGATAGTGGATATGATCTGTTCTCTTTCTGTCACATCTTGTCCTTGTTGGTTCTTAATTTTGTATATGAGCGACCTCCCCTTTGTTCTTTTTGATCGGAGGACTTTCATATTCATGTTGTCTTTGATGGCTTCTTGTATGATCTTTGTGTTATGAGATCTTAGGTCTTTTTTAATCGCTTTCTTTACTCGTTTGTCTAGTTCTCGGTATCCTATTCAATCTCTGTCGATTTTTCTGCGTTCTGCTAGGAGTGCGTTTGTGCTCTGGCTGAGTTTGATATTAGTTTTTTCTGCTATGTAACATATTTTCTTTGCTGCTACTTGTATGCTGCTAGTGATTTTTCCCGATAACTCATTTAGACCCATATTTTTCAGATCTTTAGTTGGTTCTGGTTTTTTGTTGATTTGGGCATTGTATTCTTCCAATTTGTCTTTTATCTGAATATCTGTTGGACGAACAGCTTTATCGATCTGCTTTTTTCTTTCCAAGCGTGTGTTTATATTTATTGCTACTCTTACGATTCAGTGGTCGCTTCCGCTATTAAAACGGCTAATAACTGATACATCGGTACAGGGCTGTCTATCCGTAGTGAGTATGTAGACAATTTCGTTCTTAACTGAGCCATTCGAACTTCTCCATGTCAATTTTCTCTGATGTTGGCCGAAGCCAACATTCATAACGTTATCCAAAAAAATGAATGCAAGGAAATGTGGAGAATACCGAACTATCAGTATCATGAGTCATGCACTTAAACTCTTCCTCAAGGTCATCCACGAGCGCATATACCACAAGCTCAAATAGACCGAGAACAAATAGTACAATACACTCAAATTGGTCACACTCAAATTGGCTTCACAAGTGGTCTTGGAACCAGAGATGCAGAGATATTAACAAGAACGTATATGCATGCTTTATACACTTTGAAAAGACGTTTGACAAATTAAAACACCAGAAGATGCTTGAAATATTTTGGGACACCGGAATGGACGACAAGGACAGCAGAATAATCGGTAACCTTTACTGGAAGCAGAGAACGACTGTCAGGGTAGAGGATAGTCACACTGATGAAATCCTAGGTGGAGTACGTCAAGGTTGTATTCTGTCACCACTTCTTTTTAACGTATATTCAGAAGAACTATTTAAATATACCCTGAACGAAATGGAAGAAGGCATTATTGTAAACGGCGAAACAATAAACAACATCCGTTACGCAGACGACAACTTGCTGATCGCAGGCACACCTGAAGGACTACAGAGTTTACTAAGCAGAATAGCTGAAGCTAGTGAAGAATATGGTTTCAAACTCAATGCAAGCATGACGAAGTACATGATGATAAGCAAAATATGATCTGTACGCATACAACACAGCCATTGAAAGAGTACAGCGCATCACATATCTAGGATGCAACATGAACGAGAAATGGGACCACTCGGCGGAAATAAAAACAAGAACCGCACTTGCAAGAGTAGCCTTTATACGTATGAGATACGTGTTGTGCAGTCACAATCTTAGCCTGAAGTTAGCAATACGTAATGTGAAATGCTGGTGAAGTGTATGTAAGCATGAACCTTAACAGAAGCATCCTCGAAGAAGATCGACGCCTTCGAGATTTGGGTGTATCGAAGAATTCTGCGAAACAGTTGGGTTACAGAATAACGAACGAAGAGGTTCTGAGAAGAATGGGAAAGAAGATCGAAGTCAAGCCAAACATCAAGATTAGGAGGCTCTCTTACCTGGGACACATCATGCGAAATAATAAATACCGCCTACTGCAGCTCATCATACAAGGTATTATCAATGGTAATAGAGATGAACCTCATGGTTGGGGAACCTTAGACAGTGGTATGGAAAGTTATCAGTCGAATTGTTCCGTGCTGCTGTCAATAAAATTATTATAGCGGGGATGACCAGCATTCGCTAGGCGGATATGGCACCAAGAAAAAGAAGAACGAAACAGCACCAGGACTAGACAGCGTGCCACCAGAAGTGATCAAGATTATCGCCCAGCATCACCCTATGTTTACTCTTGAAGTATTGAACGTTCTCCTAACTAGAGGAAGCTTTAGGGATAAATGGAAACGTTCAAGACTAGTTCTCATTAGGAAAGGAGAGAAACCAATGGGGGAATAATCGTCATGTAGGCCTCTTTGTATGCTAGACGTGTCAGGAAAATTGCTGGAAACAGTCCTACTAACGAGACTACAAAAGGAGCTTGACGCCGGACTGGGGTTATCCGACAGGCAGTACGGTTTTAGAAAAGGCAGGTCAACTATAGACGCAGTCGATGCAGTTTTAAAGATCGCAGAGTTTTTGAAGATAGCAAATTGGTATCAATGAACACCCTGTATAAATTAGCATCCGTCCAATGGAAGATTACTTTGAGGATGTGCAGTGCATATCGTACTGTGTAGTATGCAGCAATAATAATAATAATAATAACCTTTATTGGCATAATTAAAATAATTTCCATACAAAATATACATACAAAATAAAACAATAAAAAATAATAAAAAAGTTGTGAAACTAAAACCCCATTAAAAAGAAAAAATAAATTTTACCACCCTATAAACCTATACTTCAACACCTGTACATCGGACATCGGACACCCTTCCCGCTCTCGTCCATACACTCCCTCCAATCCTTTCCTCGCCTTCTCTCCAGGTCATTCCACTCCGCCATCGTGCATTCTTCCAACCAATGACTCCACATATCTTCCTTCAACCCACACACCAAACACCTTCTACTTTCCTCCTTCATCCAATGTCTCCTTCCACGCTCTTCATTGCCACACCTAAATCTCGCCAACACTGACTGGTCGTCCGACCCTTTACTTGTCCTCAAATAACCAGGAACACGGCCGTGCACTTGTATCTGACTGTAGCCTTGGTGATATTTACTAGCCTCTATTTTCGATTGGCGCTCTTGGAAGTCCACTTCTAATAACCTCTCTTTTAGCATCCGTTTCCACTGAGCACCCGCACTTTTTTCCGTTTCCAACCCCTCGGATGATAACCCGCCTCTCTCATACAGTTTCCTTTTATTCAACCCCCAACCGCTCTCTCTTCTACCACTTAACCCCTCTTTATTCACTACTCGAAAGATTTCCTTTATTATCCTTTCATCTCCTAACCCATCCACCCTATACTCGAACTTTATCACTCTTTCCGCAGCTATTACCGCCACCTTACAAGCACTCACTTTCTGAAGCACAATGTGACCAGGCGTCGACCTATCAAGTTTCAACACTTTCTTATAAAACTTTAGCTGCACCCTTTCGATCTTGTCTTCCTTAATGCAGCAATAGTTATCGCGGGCATTGCACAATGCTGCACCAAATAGCATCATTATTGCTTGTTCGTTTTGGCAGTTACAACAAGTGTCAAGTCGTCTGCGAATCCAATTAATGTGGCGCCCGCTGGCAGTTTATTTCTTACGATGCCGCCGTATAAGAGGATCCACAGTGTAGGACCCAATATAGAGCCCTGAGAAAACCCACAATTTACTTCTATTTTGACCGTCTCATTTTGGACTTGCAGCACTAATATCCTGTTGGTTAGGGAACTTTTTATCATCCCTAATAGATATGGAGCTATGCGTCTCTTTGCCATTTCACCCATTATTATTTCCGAATTGTCTGCACCTTTGAATTAATTGATCTGCTGGCGAAAGAGAAGAGAAGAATGAAAACTCGGGAAACAACTTATATGCGAGAAAGAAAGCAAGAACAAACCTACTACAACAATGGCAAGAAAGATGGATAAATACGGAGGAAGAACAGTGGACTATAGTCCATTTTTTTAAGAATACAGTAACTAGAAACCTGATTTACACTATGACAAATATTCAATCTAGTTACAAAATTTGGCGCTAAATTCAAATATAGTTACTTGAATATAAATTTCGTAATTCATTAATGGTTTCATTGAATATTTTATTGAATGTGGTATTTAACGAAAAATTAATTTGGTGGTTCTATCAAATCGGGATGGTCCGGTCACCTACCTTAGGGTAGATCGCGTCTCCGCCCCGTGGTGGATCGTCCTTCCGTCGCCTATTTAGAGGAAGGAAAATGGGAAAAACAAAAACTATCGGGATATAGACGGAGGGATACCCTTAAATTGTGTCGTTCCGGACGGGAAAAGCCGCTGCAGCCTATTGGATCGTGATCGCACCACCCGTTGTAGATTTAATTGACATTTATAAAATTGTAATACGTGCACAATGTCGGTCGACGTGGTTCGCCCTATAATTTGCGTGATCCCGCTTTTCGCGCTCTAAGCATACTCTAATTGTTGTGAGTTCGACCAGCGCTCAAATCATACTGCCGGAAATATAAATTCGCGCCGTGATTAATAAATAATCGCGAGATTTCGGCCCAGGTCGACACACTTATTATTATTAAGTAAATACACCAAATGGCAAAAATTGTAATAAAATACAAACGTGAACTTCTCCTCGATTTAAGCCAATCAGCAAACAAGGTCAAATAAGCCCTATCTTCCATGTACCGCATTCTTAAAAAAAATGCGCTATAGTGGCTATTATTTCCAGACATAAATATATGAAACAAACTTGGTGACAGGCTTTGTGACAAGCCGACCGTAAAACAACGTCACGTCCTTAAGGAAATGTTGTCTCATAGATTAGGAACTAAGGTTAGGGCGGGCGTTAGTCGGCGCGAGTGGTGTAATGGTTACGCTCGTGGCCTCATGTTAGAGCGCTAACTAACAAGTATAGAAGTCCCGAGTTCTATCCCCAGTGCCCGGCCGCTTTTGTACCAGAAGACAAATGTGAAACATTAAATTAGCGCAATTTATAATAACAACTAGGTTTCTGGGTCTATAAGTGAATGTGAGCAAAATATAATAGGCCACTAGTAGGTCGCAGTGTTTGAAGGGTTAATACCCGGCATCCATATTGGATCAAATTAAAAAAAACAATAGGGCGGGCAACAATAGGGCTTTTCAACATGAAAAGTGTGCAAGGGTTACCGTCGCATGGGCGGCGAAGGCTAAGCAGCGAGCCCCCACTTCCTGTCTCGCATCATTGAACGTCGGGACTATGTCTCGTTCACAGCGAACTAGCTAAAGCACTTGAGAAGAGGCACATTGACATATGTGCAGTGCAAGAAACAAGATGGAGCGGACAACAGTCTTATAACATTGGCTGTGGTTACATACTGATATACAACGGCTCTCGTGGAACAACCAGCGGCGTCGGATTCATCACATCAATCAAGTTTGATGGTTCTGTCTCTGAGGTGCAAGGATCTTATGAAGTTTGTGAACGTTGCAGATGGAAGAAAAATTCACTTCTTCAGTGCCTACGCTCCACAAACCGGCCTGAGCACAGAAACTAAAGATGCGTTCTGGGCTCTGATTAATGAGAAGACTTCTGAAATGCCACCTGAAGACTACCTCATCTCTAGAAGACTACTCTTGCTGGCGATCTGAATGATCATGTTGGACTAAGGAAAGAAGGCCACGCAGCCTATGATGGACATGGTTATGGAGAGAAACATGATGATGACCAATGAATCCTTGATTTAGCAGAAACTCACGATTAGGTAGTTACAAACATTTGGTTCAAGAAACGTAATACCCACCTAATTACATTCTACAGTGCCTTAAATGCAACCCAGATTGACTATGTCCTTGTCAGAAGCCGGAATCTTCAAGATGTGTTTGATACGAAAGTTATTCCATATGAAACTGATGCCACACAACATCGACCTATCATTTGTAAACTGCGGATAAATCCTCCAAGAACCGGATACTTAGTCATAAATGGACCAAAAAGAATCAAATTTTGGCGATTCAAGGAGAACGAGGCCAATGTTCTTGCAAAAATCATAGTACCTCCAGTCACCACAATTGAAGAGAGCTGGACTCGATTTAAAGATGCCACGTTCAGTGCTCGTATCAACGAAACCAGGTCGACAAAGAATAGATTAATCCGCGTGACTTTGGAATAATGCCGTTAAAGATGCAGTACGCATGAAGAAACAACTATACCATGAGTTCCTCGAAGATAAAACACCATCTCGTTGGAATGCCTATAAAGCTGCCCGTAGTGAGGCGAAGAAGATAGTTGCTGCAACAAAAGCAGATTGGTACGCTGACCTAAACGCAAAACTTGGCACACGCGAAGGCGAACGTGACATCTACCGTCTGGTCAAATCAAGGCACCGCAAAACCGAAGACATCCTACGCTTTTATGGCATCACTAACGAAACAGGTGAACTGCTGGTCGACTGGGAGAAGGCGTGAGAACGCTGGCGGAGCTACTTCGAGAAACTGTCCACCGAGGAATTTCCCTATCCACCAATTCCACCCACCTCTCCTGTTGAAGGACCAATAAGGGAAGTCGAGATCGCCGACGTTGAGGCTGCTCTGAAAGAGATGAAACTGGGGAAAGCCACCGGCCCTGATGAAATTATTACAAAACAAAATAGGTGGAATGTTGGCTAAGCGTCGTGGAGACAAGGGTGCTTAGGTGGACAAGCGGCGTGACTAGAATAGATCATGTTACCAATGTTGACATACGAAAACGTTTCGGGGTGGCGCCGATCCGAAGGCCGTTTACGCTGGTTTGGCCATGTGCTGCGTGCAGAAGAAGACACAATAGCTAAGTCAGCATATACCTTGGAAGTCACGGGAAAAAGGCCCAAGGGACGACCCAGGCAGAAGTGGGTTGATACGATCCATAATGACCTGAAGACTGCACATCCTAACCTAGATATGGCTCAAGACCTCAGAAATGGAGACAACGAATCCTCATAGCGGACCCTGTCACCAGGCGGGACAAACGCTAGGAAGGAGAAGAAGAAAAAGATAAATACATGGACTAAGCGAGAACACGGAGAAGTCAGTTACCACCTGACATAATCCCTAACCAATCACGGTTACTTCAGGGACTTTTTACACCTGATTTGAAAAGCACCGGATAGCCCGTGTGAATACTGTGATAAAACAGACACAGTACACCATATGGCTCAAAACCGAGTCAGCAGTCATTTGTGTTTGGTGCTGTAGTTCAAGTTTGCTGTTTGCAGCTAATATGACATCATCAGCATACAGAACAATCTTTGATTGTTATTGATGGAAGAACGAAAGGGACGAAGTTGTGAAAAACATAGATACTGCCTTTAATGAACGAACAATCATTGGATATATGCAGGAGGAAAAAACAAAATGGGGAGAGGGTGCAGAAATTTATACAAACAATGCTATCGATCAAAGAAGCAGACGCTAAAGGTAGTATAGAGAAACAAATAGATTAAAATTAGTTATACACGACTATCACTCTGAAGCCATGCGGAAGCATTTCTGGAATGCCTACTTGGTTTCCAGGGGGACCACTTGACTCTACAACCTATAGCTTACGACCCTTAAAATGAAAAAAAGAATCTTGCCGGTTTAGTCTTATCTGTCTATCTAGTCTTGTCTGTCTATTCTTATATATTTAGTCTTGTCTGTTTCTGATTGATTTGTGTGTGAATCGGGTAAATAATTTAGTTTGTGGATGGTCATGTCGTTGTCCTGTCTGGTGCATTAGGCGAGTTATAACCGAATTATTGACGGAAAATTATACCGGGAATACATTACAGTTAGTAATCAGGCTTTCAGCATTAACTGAATTCACGAATTGAAGCGATCCGGTCGCTGTGATACCGAACGTTGAATGTCCAATTAATTTATCGAATTCTTCCAAATGAAACTTGTTTAATCTAATTTTCTTCTTGTCTATAATAACTGTGGATTAATTACAGATTAAAAGTACAGATTAGTTACAGTTAAAAGTTCAGTTTATATAAAAAAGTCTAGATTTTGCATTAAATTACTATTTATAGTGAAAAATAAACGTTTAAATGAATTCTTCTAATTATCAGTAATAATTAGTTTAGCATTCGTTGTGTTAAATTTTTTGGGATTGTTGAGGATTCAAGTGACACGCACTGTTGGCTTGTGTCCTAAATGTAAAACGCGATTGATCTGTCGCTGTATTCACGGCAAAGCGTTGGTCTCTGATGGAGATTTCATTCCGATTTGAGTGACACGGACCTGTCGGGGCTCGTTACGCCGTCGTGTGCAAATTTCCTCCCCAAACACAAAAAATAACGTCAAGTAAAATTCAAACAGTTTTGTTTCTATGAAATATTCAGTGCGAATTCAACTTGAAATTTTTATGTTTTGCTAATTATGTTTTTTTCGATTGTGTATTATAACTGCACCTACACTTGCACACAGAATAGGTATTTGCGCAAGGTTTAATTAGGTTACGTTTAAGCGGCAGGAATTCGACTTGTGAAATATTAAATACGTAGAGCCATGTACAGAGAAATTCCGATTTGGTTTCTTTTTAAACTAAAAGTTCCGTCTGTCGCTTTGTGCGCGCATTTATTATCCTCTCCTGAGGTAAACACCTTTCGAAAAAATATTTATTATTATTATTATTATCGGAACGTTGCGATAATGCCAATATATTCGCCAGATTACTGTCACTGCACATACCCATTCTCGCAACTCAAACTATTTGTACAAATTATTTAATTTACATTTTATTCTTAAAGGTGGATTCCCATATGCGCGACACTCAGCTACGCGACGTCGTGCGACATTACCTGTCAAATAATGATTACATTGTTTTAAATGGACACGTCGCGTACCTGTCGCGTAGCCATGGTGAAAACGTGCCCATTTAAAACAATGTAATCATTATTTGACAGGCGCGTGACGTCGTGTAGCTGAGTGTCGCGTATATGACAATCGGCCTTAAATCTACATAAAATTACTTTGCTTCAAGTGTTTTCATATAAACTTTCATTTATAACAATTTCACACTTAATTGTGGTCCAAATTCTTTCTCGTCTTGTCTACTTGATCAGACTTATCTTTTTTTCAGAGAGGGAGGGCAAATGCATTTTTGCGCGCACAGCTCTGTGTTATGTGGGGCTCTCTGTTTAAGGGGGTATTCTAGTCTAGAGACCCGAATTTTAGGTGATTTATTTATTAACATTTCAAGAATACAGAAAAAACTAAAAATATTAAAAAGTTGAAAATTCGAAAATAACAGCTGATGAAGTGAGGGGCCTCAAAAAATTAGCACGTGATCATGCCCGCGATTCCAACCCGACTAGCAATCTGGAAAAAAAAATATTATTAGTCTAGAGCAGGGCTTCTTAAACTATGGGTCGCGACCCTAAATGGGGTCGCTTAGCGAAATCTTGGGGCCGCGAGATTTTAATGTAAAATATTTAACATATTACACATTTACATATTATATTAACATATATTGTAAAGTTGACGAGTTTTTAAAAACTGAAGGGTTAGAATGTAAAAATTACTGTGGAGTATACACGGATGTTGCAAAAGCGATGACATGTTAAAATATTGGTTTTAAATCATCTTTTCAAGCTGCTCATTATGATCATATAACTTTTACACATTGCCTTATTCATCGGGAAGCCCTCGCAGCAAAAAAAAAATAGCGCCAGAATTGAACGATAAATTTTATTAAAAGTCACGTTCTTAACAGCCGTTTATTATCAAATCTTTGTAAGGGAACGGATTCCCACTATACAATAGTATATTGTGCAACTAGGGCGGTAAGTTGTCAATTGCCCACGATAGCGAAATGAGCGCACTTCGTTCGTACGTCCAATTTCGAGCTCGTGGGCAATTGGCAATAACGCACGAATTGTAGATAATATTTTTTATTACTCATGCCACAAAAAAAAATAGAATAAAAAATGAAGAATTTTCTTTTTCAATTGTCTCCGGTGGTGTGGATTCGTCATAAGAACTCTCATCAGTCTCCGGTATCACCGGTATCAAACTGATTTTAAAACTTTTTCTTTATTTTTTATATTGTAATGAAACAAAATTTCCGCCACTTCTACGTCACTTTTGTAATATTGAGGTTTTGATTGTGTTTATTTTATATATTCAATTGTTTTTTTTAAATGTAACTTAGCGATTTTTGTTGAATATTTACGTTTAAGCTATGTGGTAATAATTGAATTGACAAACAGCCATTTGTCGCACTAAAAAGCGGGCGCCAAGATAGTACTTATTCCGCATGAGTAATAAAAATTTAATACAGCATTATTGAAGATTATTGTTATTAAAGGACGAAATCGAAATATTGTTAATCGGACAAAAATGTGATTTTGCTCCTTTTTTTTTCAAAATGTCCATTGGCTATCCAAGCTTATCATCAGATATTTTTGAGAAATTAAACGATCTCAACTTGTCTCTTCAAGGAAACAAATGTAATATATTTACTTCGAATGAAAATAGAAAGCTTTATTAAAAGGATCAACATTTTGAAAAGTAGGGTAGAAAAGAATTCATTCGAAATGTTTTCCAGTATCGACAATTTTATATCCGTGAAAAATATGAAAAAAATCTCAAAAATATCTAATAGATAATATAGTTAGCATAGTCATTGGTCATTTACAAAAAAAGTAGCAACATCACATTTTTGTTCGATTAATAATATTTCGATTTCGTCCTTTAAAAACAATACGCTTCTTAAACTTTGGCCTCTTGATATCCATCTTTCTTCTGCATATATTTATCCTTATTTCATATTTTTTTGCAAAAAATCACAGTCATAAATGGGGTAGTGAAGTTTAAGAAGCCCCGGTCTAGAGTAATGTCGCTATGTCATGAACTAGGGAAAACTTGAAAAAAAAATGTTTTCACAAAATGGCCGCTGCCTGAAAAAAAGCAATTTTTGTACCACTTTTTTTGACTATTTCGAATTTTTTAAAAATAGTAAAAATTGAAATTTGGGGATGCTGCTAGTTCATGACATAGACAAGTATATAAAGAAGACTCACAAAAAATTTCAAGTAAATCGGTCCAGTATAACTTGAGAAATCGTGGGCATCGTCTTGAAAAAGACAGTTTCGAGAAAAACGCGTTTAAAGTTTTGCGTCAAGTTTTTCGCAGTCTAAGTCATGAAATGATATTTTAGACTTACATTTATTCAATCTGCCATTCCTGCTTCATAAATCGGACCTTCCTCTTCTTCGAAAAAACTATTTTCCGCGTTTCGAAGAATGAGCTTCAGAACCAATTTTGATTCCCGTAAGCGCCATTATTTTTAAAATAGGAATGAAGCCTTCGTTAAAAACAACAAGTAATTTAGCTATCTCAATTATTTTAGTTCCGAAATGAATATGTTTTGGCGCGAGAGTCCAAATCAAAGAGTTTAGAGACTCATTATTATTTTGAGTTTCTGAACCTAAACATCGAGTCAATAACTCCTCCGATGATAAACTCTCGTAAATTGGCTTTATGATTTTCAAAACTTTATCACACAGAGGAGGATTTTCGTGGTCAAACTCCTCTAATGTACCTTCAGATGCAGCTTTTTGCCACTTACACCAACTGTCCGTACCAGGTGGGCAATACATATGTTGAGGATTTTCATTCGTAGAACTATTATGGTAGTAGGTAGCCCAAATTGCATTTTGCATGTCCTCAACAGAATCAGGCTGCCGGCGAATCACTAAACCGTAATATAAAGACAATTTTTTATGAATTTATCAGTTAATTTGCCTTCACCTTTTCCACCAATCCCTTTATTATCTTTTTTCGCTTTTCGTAGCCTTGCACCCATTCTTTTCTGGACATGTCCTACGCACTCTCTTTTTTGGACAAATGGGTCACCATCGTAAGGATCCATATCGAGTATACACTTGAATGTCTTAGTGTCGCCATCTCTAATATATTTTACATATTTCACTCCGTTTTTTTCAACCAATCTACAGAACATTTCGGCAATAGCATCAACTTCCATTTTACCTGCACTTCCTTTATGGTCATTGTACACAATTCTTCATGGTCTTCATACCAATCGTTATACGCAGAAATATCCGACTTTTTCCAAACATTACAGCCTTGACAGAAACTGGATTTGACAACTGTATCGACAACCTTCTTGCTATTTTTTGCTACAAGTGTAGTAACTCCAAATAAAGAATTAAAACCTCTTTTTTTTCATGTCCCATCGCCAGAAACAGTAAAATCCGTTGGACTAGCATTAGAATCACAAGCTGAAAAAAAATCTTTTTCTTCACTTACAGCTTTGGAAATAATGAGGTTATAAATTGCAGATGCGGCCGTATATATATTTTTGATACAAGCGTAGTAAGTACCGATGGATATTCCTTGACAAATATCCATCATACCGCAGAAGATATTTAATCCTTCTCTGCTATCATTCTTCGATTTACTTAAAGGATTTGTCGATCAATGGACATGATGGTATATATTGTACTCTATCGCAACTGCATTGTAATGTAATATTAAAACCTAGTCCGCGATGAGACGTTCGTGAAAATTTAATCTCTTTGTTGCATGTAGTACACAAAACTGAAGAAGAGATAGCTGAAAAAAACGTGAAAAACTCCAAAACACAGTAAACGTAATTATTTTCAATGATCACTTCTTCATCATTTGATTTCCTCAATTTTTCTGCTGATGCACTCGTAAAACTGGTGTCTTCTTCCTTTTCCGTGTATCTATTGCCGTGAAATTGCCTTTTTTTGATCGACTTGGACGCATAATCCTTTGCGCAGAGGATTTTTTATCCATTTTATTAAAAGAAATTAAAATTATTACTCAAAATACTTTTATTTCACTCACAACACATACATCCACGTGGTTTGGAAGTTAGAACTGTTAGCAGCTGGTTGCAACGCCTCTAACGTCTTTTGTACGATTAGTTCTGGCCGAGCCAGTTTGGATGCCGCGTTAGCAAAATGACTATATCTCCGAAAATAACTCGAATTTGGAAAAATCCTCTTGTAGGCATATTCTTGAATAGTTAAACTTAAACTAAAAAAAAAAATCGATTTTTTCGAATTTCTAGACTAGAATACCCCCTTAAGTTCATAGTGGTCATCATACCCCTACGCATGGCTCCACTCGGTATCGTTTAATTCAAGCTTCAATTGAGTCCTCCCTCATCCTGCGCCTAAGTTACGTATCCTGCTCTTAATTTGAAAAGATGCCGTTAGTTTGTCGCAACTTACTGCTGCCGTGTGGCTATTGCTTGATGTTTAGGTTGCGCGTAATTTCTCAGCTTTCTGTCTACTTCTTTCTGTCTACGACATTATCGGCTGTAGATAATGTCGTATATGGCTTTGTTGATGCTGTTCCAATTACTTTCCCATTTTAACATGAACTCTATAGCGTTCCGTAGCTTTATATCATTTTGGAAATGGTGTGCGCCACGCCATCCTTTTCGCCGCAGTATGTACACAAGCTGTTGGGAGATCGGCCAATCTTGTGGAGGTAATCTCTGAAACAGTCTTGTCCGCTGAGGACTTGACATAGCCGACAACTCAGCTCTCCGTACTTCCTCTCTACCCATTCTTCCACGTCCTTTATAAGCAACTGTGTCTATTGCCCTTATTCACTCATTTTGCCACGCCCGGAATAGTTCCGACCTTCCTGTCTTCTTTATTTCATGCTTTTCTTGGTTTCACTGCGTCTTGCTGTGTATCTATTTGATCACTCTTGTACTAACAGCTCTATTGATGCTAGCCCAGCTATGACTAGGACCGCTTCTCTGGAGACAGTTCTACATGCACTGCTTGTTCTGATTGCCTGCATTCTTTAGATTACGTTTATCATCTGTTGTATTTGTGATATTTCATCTGTGTATTTCATCGCTTGTCCCGTCATGGTTTTTGCCCCTTTTACATCTACGTTCATAGCCCTCGCCAATACGCGGGACGCGTAGAGCATTGCAGAGTGGGCCACTGAATATAGCATTTTTCTCTTGCTGCTTCGCAATGCAAGACCGGTAAAACCAACGATGCAAGCTGGATGATCCACCAAAAACGCTAACATGGCTAGAGTGGCATCTGATTTGGAACGTTGGACTAAAAACCGCCGACACTCCAGAAGGTATGATCACTACCCTTATCAAAATATGTGAGGAATGTCTGCCGGCCAGGGAGATCTCCACCAAATGGAAGAAAGTGTATTGGTGGACTGTGGAGATCAGCAATCTCAGAAAAGCCTGTATGAAGGCCAGGCTTATCAAAGGCGAAAACGAAAGTTGCGGAGTTGGTGGCAAGGAAGGAATCTGTCAAGACGAACTATACAGAGTCAAGGAAAATGCTTCGGAGATCCATAAATATTGAGAAGAGGAGATGCTGGCCAAGCCACTACGCGAGGATCGATAAATGTCCCTGGGGAGACGCGTTCCAAATTGCCACTAGAGAGCTGAAAATCCGAAATCCTAGTTTGTGCCCTAGCTATGACATTATGGAAAAAATCTACACCGACCTTGTCGTCCTCTAAGAACATCTTCATGCAGATGAAGGGTTCGCGACCTTTTTGTCTGAGCATGTGCTAAGATTCTGGGCGGGCTAGCAAGTCACTAACTGAGCCTTGGGAAAGACCTAGTCCGGACTCACCGAATAGCCTCTGGTTTATTGAATACGGGCTTAATTGTTCCTTGACTTTTTTGACGATGTCTTCTGTGTTGAGGTTATTGTACATATCGAATTGCTGTTTGGTGATTGGCGGTAGGACAGCTTTGAGCTTTGAGGATGAGTTTGGGAGGGAGGTTGTGATATTAAAGAGTTTCTTATGGAAACCATTCGTTGTTAGGGAGTGGCAACTGCCGATGTTGGGAATTGTTCGTTGGCGGGTGGAAGGATTGCGTTGCCCAAAGGACTGGAAGCTATCGAGCTCGCTGTTTGGGGCGTTGTTCCTGGTTCTATTTTTGGCCGTACTAAACTAAAAGCACTGCCGGAATGTTTACCATCTTTAATTTCCCTGTCCTTTTTATCATTACCATTCATCATCTTTTCTTCTGGAATAGAAAGGTCTTGGAGAACTCCGTTAAGAGCTGGATTTCTGGCGATAACTTGCGGTTAAAGAGCCGTAACCTAAATTTGGCATTGATCCTTGATTGAGTTTAACGATTTCTCTGTGGTATGCGTCTAGGGCCATCCGAATGTCGTCTTGGGTGCGGTCCATTTCCAATCTATCCAACACGGACTTGGAAAAAACCGGCATGTAGGCAAGTACTGCAATTCACTACAGACGAACTAACAGTGGCGAACAATCTGCTCAAAAAAGGCGAAGCACCAGGCCCTGATATGATCACATTTGAAATCATCCCAGCTGGACTGAGGAGATCAGCAACCTCAGAAAATCCTGTGTGAAGGCCGTGCGTGCTTATCAAAGGTGCAAAACGAAAGATGTGGAGTTGGTGGTAAGGATATAATCTCTCAAGACAAACTATACAGAGTCAAGGAAAATGCTTCGGAGATCCATAAATATGGAGAGGAGGAGATTCTGGCTAAACCTATGCGAGAGGATCGATGAAAATCCCTGGGGAGACGTGTTCCAAATTGCCAATAGAGAGCTGAAGATCCGAAATCTTAGTTTGTGCCCTAGCTCTGACATGTACTGGTGAACTGAGGAGATAAGCAACCTCAGAAAGGCCTGTGTGAAGGCTAGGTGTGCTTATCTAAGGTGCAAAACGAAAGATGCATAGTTAGATGCACAAACTATACAGAGTCAAAGAAAATGCTTCGGAGATTCATAAATATAGAGAAGAAGAGATGCTGGCATAACCCAGTACACTCTCTTCCGCCTGGAGGAGGTCTTCCTGGCCGGCAGACATTCCTCACATATTTTGATAAGCATAGTGATCATCCCTTCTGGAGTGTCGCGTGTCCGGTTTTTAGTCCAACGTTCCAGAGCAGATGCCATGTTATCATTTTTGGTGGACCACCCAGCTTGCATCATTGGTTTTTCCGACCTTGTATTTCTAATGTACATCATTTCATATGTTAGAATGACTTATCTAGTCTAATTTAGGTAAATCGCGTTGCAAATTGCCACTAGAGAGCTTAATATCCGAAACCCTAGTTTGTGCCCTAGCTCTGACATGATGGAAAAAATCTACACCTTCCTTGTCGTCCTTTAAGAACATCTTCATGCGGATGAAGGGTTCGCGATCTCTTTGTGTAAGCATGTGTCAAGGTTTTGGGCGGGCTAGCAAGTCACTAACTGAGCCTTTGGAAAGACCTAGTACGGATTTACCGAATAGCCTCTGGCTTATTGAATACTGGCTTAATTGTTCTGTGACTTTTTGACGATGTATTCTGTGTTGAGGTTATTGTACATACCGAATTGCTATTGGGTGATTGACGGAAGGACAGCTTTGAGGGGTCTTTGGTTGGAGTTATGATGAGGTTGGGAGGGAGGTTGTGACATTAAAGAGTTTGTAATGGAAGCCATTCGTTGTAAGGTTTTTACGGGCAACTGCTGATCTTGTGAAATGTTCGTTGGCGGGTGGAAGAATTTCGATGCCGAAAAACTGGAAGCTATCGAGCTCGTTGTTTGGGGCGTTGTTCCTGGTTCTATTTTTGGCCGCATTTCTTTTCATCCGTACTATTCATCACCTTTTCTTTGGAAATAGAAATGTCTTGGACAACTTCGTTAAGAGCTGGATTTCTGGCGATAAATGAAGGCTAGGCGTGCTTATCAAAGTTAAATATCGCCATAGCGTTTTTCGTTAGTGCAAAACGAAAGATGCGTAGTTGGTGGCAAGAAAAGAATCTCTCAAGACAAACTATACAGAGTCAAAGAAAATGGTTCAGAAATCCACAAATATCGAGAAGAGGAGATGCTGGCTAAACCTCTACGCGAGGATCGATGAAAATCCCTGGGGAGACGCGTTCCAAATTGCCAATAGAGAGCTGAAGATCCGAAATCTTACTTTGTGCCCTAGCACTGACATGTACTGGTGGACTGAGGAAATCAGCAACCTAAGAAAGGGCTGTGTGAAGGCTAGGTGTACTTATCAAAGATGCAAGACGAAAGATGAGTAGTTGGTGGCAAGAAAAGAATCTCTCAAGACAAACTATACAGAGTCAAAGAAAATGCTTCGGAGATCCATAAATATAGAGAAAAAGAGATGCTGGCGCAACCCAGTAAACTTTCTTCTATTTGGAGGAGGTCTTTCTGGCCGGCAGACATTCCTTACATATTTTGATAAGGGTAGTGATCATCCCTTCTGGAGTGTCGCCTGTCCGGTTTTTAGTCCAACGTTCCAAAGCAGATGCCATGTTATCGTTTTTGGTAGACCATCCAGTTTGCACCGTTGGTTTTACCGATCTTGTAGTGCTAATGTTCATCATTTCATATGTTAAAATGACCCGACTTATCTATTCTAATTTAGTCTAACCGTATATTTTCTTATTCATAGTTTTAATCAGTGTGACCCGGTCTTATCCTATCTTATCCCGCTTTATTTAGTTTTAAGCGGTCACGTTTCAACTATTGGTTTTTAGATTTGGCTCTTCTAGCAATACTAGACAAATCTGATTTATAAACTTAATAGTTTCTAGATGCGCCGCGTTTCTAGATTTATCTCTCATCAGTACAGCTTTGCCTTTATGAACATCATTATCATCATCATCATCATCATGAATCAGCCACTGCTGGATATAGGCCTCCCCAATTTCTGCCCACTCTCCTCTATTTTGAGCGCTCTGCATCCAGTTTGTGGTTATTCTTTTGATATCGTCCGTCCAACGCGTGGGGGGGGGTCTTCCGCTGTTTCTCTTGTCAGCTCTTGGTCTCCACTTGAGCAGTTTTTTTGTCCATCGCCCATCTGCCATGCGGGTCACATGTCTAGCCCTGCTCCATTTGAGCTTAGCCACCTGGAGATAACATCCGTGACTCCTGTTCTCGCCCGTAAGTGACACACCGAGCATCGATCTTTTCATCTTGCGTTGTGTTATTCTAAGCTTCTTAGCAGATGTGACTGTCAGAATTAAAGTTTCGCCGCCGTAGGTCATAACCGGTAGAATGCACTGAGTAAAAACCCTTCGTTTTAGACAACTCGGGAGGTTACTCTAAAACACATCCTCAAGTCTGCCATATGCAGCCCAAGAGGGCGTAATTCTTTTTTTTAATTCGCATGTTTGGTTGTCTCTCGAGATTCTTATTTCATGACCAAGATACGTGTACCTATCCAGCAACTCCACCTCACAGTCACCAATAGCAATTTTTCCACTAGGGACCAGATTCGTCATAAAATTTATATTAATTTTTAGCCCGACCCGAGCACACTTCCTGAAGATCTTCCAGCATTTTCCTGATATCTTGTAGGTTGTCAGACAACAAAGCTATATCATCCGCGAAGCGCAGATTTGTTAGGCTTAAGCCATCTATATTTAAACCCTTTCCGCTCAGTTTGGGTGACATAGTCTCACCCTGTCGTACTCCTCTACCGATTCATATGGGGTTGGTGTTTTCGTGCAGTTTTATCATCATGGTAGCATTTTTGTATAATATGTTATATATTAGTTTAGTGTAACGATAGTCGGCACGACATTTTTGTAAGGAGTCTAAGACTGCACTCAACTCAACGGTGTCAAAGGACTTGGAAGTCCACAAAGGCAATGACAAGCGGTTTATTGTATTCGATTGATTTTTCGATCACAGTTTTGATGCCTTGAAGATGGTCATTGGTTCCAAATCCTCTGCGGAACACGACGGGAAAACAAATGAGATTTTTACCAACCAGTGGAACAGCCGGCGCGAGTGGTGTAGTGGTGACGCTCGTGGCCTCATGTTAGAGCGCTAACTAAGTATAGAGGTCCCGAGATCTATCCCCAGTGCCGGCCGCATTTGTACCAGAAGACAAATGTGAAAAATAGTAATTAGCGCAATTTACAATAACAACAGGTTTCTGGGCCTATAAGTAAATGTGAATGCAGAATACAATAGGCTACAAGTAGGCCGCAGTGTTCGAAGGGTCGGCAAACCCGGCATCGACCAAACTTTTCGATCGAACCAAACTTTTACAAAGAAGAAGAACCAGTGGAACAGGCTGGGTTCCGCAGACGATTTGGAATTTTTATGAATAACAATTTGTAAATAGTGTAATTAGTGTTATAGAGCTTCAGATAGGTTAAATATATTTATATATTCAGGCTATATTGCCTGATTGGCAATATAGCCCGTGTTCCGATTTATTAAGTTTATATGATTATCTATAATGTAGTAGGGCTAATTCAAAATCTAATTTAATTAGTTTATTTTTAAATAATGCTAAATTAGTTTTAAGTATAAATTATAATAAAATAGGACTGTAGCAGTTTGCATTTCATTATAAATAGTCTAGACTAGTTTACATTGATTCTAAGATACTCCAATTCACCGACACCAACAACAATTCACCGACTAGATAGTTCGACCCATAATTCACCGACTAGATAGTTCGACCCATAATTAGTCTTGTCTGTCTCTTGTTTGTCTCGTCTTTAATCTTAATATTAAATTAAACTGTGGTATAATAATAAGCAAAGAAATATTATTCTATGCTAATAACAGATTGGTAACCACTGAAATATATCAAGTGCAAATATAAAGCGCAATGTTGTTTTCTTCGTGAAACTTATGAGTGTTGTATTGTTGTTATCTGTCCTTGCTTGTATCGACTTGTAAAATGTGAACGTGGAAAACTGTTTTGTGTTTGGCTGTTTGAAGGATGGCAGTTAAAAAGGAAAACGAGCAAATAAAACAAAGTGCACAAACGCTGTCAATTCCGTTGCGTCTGAGTACGTATTCGCATTGAGTATGCGAATCCAATATGCATATAATGTCGTTACTCCTTCTGCATAAAAGTTGCAAACGCGGAAACGTCAGCGCCGAGTCCGCTACAACGACACTAACTGGTCGCGCACACATTACAGATATCGCATTTCCTATTTCATACATTAACAATTCAAAACCTAATCATTATGCCAGTACGTGTACTGCCAACTGTATATTACAATTATATGTGTATGTGTGTGTTTCGCGTTTAGCCACCAACGTCACAAATCACTTCGATGTATAAATGGGTGAATAACCGTTCGAACGCGATTCCCAACAAACGCGAATCCTCGCCAATATTCCAATTAAAGACTGAAAATCCATACGGAATTTTCTGTTTCCCTGTCACGTATTTTCCTTTCCTCGCTGCAAGTAGGTACAATATATTATTTCCATTAAGACAGTTTAACATTTTGTTTATTTAATCTCGTCGCGTCAGAATGCCTCATCAAGTATTTCAACAGATTTTAAAGATTACTGAAATAATACTTAATAATATTAGATAGACAAGACTAGACAGAAAATACTAGACATACAAGACTAGACATTAAAGATTAGACAGACATGGATTAACAAGAGACAAGAGTATGTTTTAAGCTTCGTCTATTGTTAACTCGTCGATAGTTTTTTGGTTCGTTTTTCGTTTCTCGTCGAGTATTTATAATTTTTGTCGTTGAAAACTCGAGCCAAATGCATCTAGACTGCGAACAATATGATGAAATAAGACCAAAACATGGCACAACAATACACACACAGTTTCCAAAATCAAAATAAATGCAATTTAAATATAAGTCAGAACTTATATGTTGTCAGATCATATATCATGTCAGAACATGAATTGTAAATCTTATCTGTCTAGTCTTGTCCATCTAGTTCTATGATTGACTAGACTAGTCTTGATTGTAATTTTGATAGCCTAGTCTAGTTTAGTCTTGTCTGTCTAGTAAGTAAGTAAAGAAAAAGAAGTAAACTTACTCTGAATTATATTAAATGTAATATTATGTTATAGTAAACTTACTTTGTGAGGAACAAACGTAAGTTTACTCGCTCGCGGGCTATAGCTATTGTATAAGTAATACACTTACATAACCCATAATTTCAGTAAACCTTACTTTAGGTTATCTTCTGAATAATATAATATAATTTAAAGTAAGTTTACTTTGATTATAGGGTTGAAAATAAATTAATTATAGATATAATCATACCAACTTATTAAAGCAGGAACACAGCTTGAATATATAAATATATTCAACCTTTCCGAAGCTCTATAATATTATTATTGCTCTATAATAATATTATAGAGCTTCGGAAAGTTTGAATATATTTATATATGCAATCTGTGTTCCGCACTACGTATACACTTACGTATATTGCTTATAATTTAAGTAAACCTTACTTAAGGATATCTTCTGAATTATATAATATGATATAAAGTAAGTTTACTTTGATTATAGGGTTGAAACTAAGCTGATTATAGATATAATCATACTCATATTAAAGCGAACATAGCTTAAACATATAAATATATTCAACCTTTCCGAAGCTTTATAATATTATTAATATTGCTCTATAATAATATTATAGAGCTACGGAAAGGTTGAATATATTTATAGCTGTAATCCGCTTTAATAAGTTGGTAAGCTTACTTGAGGAATATACCATTTGTATTTTCCCTAGAAATTCGTTTTATGAAATTTAGCTCAAACTCGCTATAATAATTGTTAGTTGAATTGTTGTTAGTTTTAATTCGCATATAATGTCGTTACTCCTTCTACATAAAAGTTGCAGATTTAATAATTACAATTATAATAATCGTTAGTTGAATTGATGTTAGTTATTTCATTGGGTTTTGAGATTAAGTTGAAGAAGGAATAGACGTGATGCCAATGTCTTAATCCATTTGACTATGAAAAAGCGGATGATTGGTGCAACATCCGGCGGAAGATATCTCAAGGTGTGAGTTCTTCACGAAACTATGCCTCTCCTTCACACTATTTTCGCGTATGTAGAAATTTCGATTCGCCGGTTAATATCGAAAAAAACTTGTCCCGTCTCTAAATGGCAATCGAATACTCGCCGCGCATAATGAATTAATTGTCGGCGTTTGAAAATCCTTGGTTCTGCCGCTTGCGACCGTGCCAGAGGATGTTAAGTCACATCACCTACTCACTCACTTACAATGCAGGAGAAAGCTAAATGATCCTAGTTAGGACATTTTTCGAAAAGCAACCTTTTTGTGTTAAGGCCACAATGAAACAAACGAATTACAAATACATTTTTTTTGTTTTTCTACGGTGAAAGATTGAAACCGAGCATGTGAGGCGATCGGCTTCCTACTTTCGTTTCAAAATCACAGATCGATACACATAAGCATTCTTTTTAACATCGCTTATACGAAACGTCCTTTCTTTTCCTAAAACATTTAGATTGCCACGAAGAAATTGCACACCTTTCATATCTATTATTAGCAACATATAGGTTTGTCTTGTCTTGTCTCTCTAGTCTTGTCTGTCTAGTCTTGTCTGTCTAATTTTGTCTGTCTAGTATTTTCTGTCTAGTCTTGTCTGCCTACTCTTGTCTCTCTATCTTGTCTGTCTAGTCTTGTCTGTTTAGTCTTGTCTGTCTAGTCTTGTCTGCCTAGTCTTGTCTGTCTAGTCTTGTCTATCTGGTCTTCTCTGTCTTGTCTTGTCTGTCTCTCTAATTTTGTCTGTATATTCCTGTCTGTCTAGTCTTGTGTGTCTAATCTTGTCTGCCTAGTCTTGTCTGACTAATCTTGTCTGTGTAGTCTTGTCTGTCTAGTCTTCTCTGTCTAGTCTTGTCCGTCTAGTCTTGTCTGTCTAGTCTTGTCTGTCTAGTCTTGTATGTCTAGTCTTGTCTGTCTAGTCTTGTCTGTCTAGTCTTGTCTGTCTAGTCTAGTCTCTTGTCTAGTCTTGTCTGTCTAGTCTTGTCTGTCTAGTCTTATCTGTCTAGTATTGTCTGTCTAGTCGTGTCTGTCTAGTATTGTCTGTCTAGGCTTTCCTGTCTAATCTTGTCTGTCTAATCGTGTCTGTCCAGTCTTGTCTGTCTAGTCTTGTCTGTCTAGTTTTGTCTGTCTAGTCTTGTCTGTCTAGTCTTGTCTGTCTAGTTTTGTCTGTCTAGTCTTGTCTGTCTAGTCTGTCTAGTCTTGTCTGTCTAGTCTTGTCTGTCTAGTCTTGTCTGTCTAGTCTTGTCTGTCTAGTCTTGTCTGTCTAGTCTTGTCTGTCTAGTCTTGTCTGTCTAGTCTTGTCTGTCTAGTCTTGTCTGTCTAGTCTTGTCTGTCTAGTCTTGTCTGTCTAGTCTTGTCTGTCTAGTCTTGTCTGTCTAGTCTTGTCTGTCTAGTCTTGTCTGTCTAGTCTTGTCTGTCTAGTCTTGTCTGTCTAGTCTTGTCTGTCTAGTCTTGTCTGTCTAGTCTTGTCTGTCTAGTCTTGTCTGTCTAGTCTTGTCTGTCTAGTCTTGTCTGTCTAGTCTTGTCTGTCTAGTCTTGTCTGTCTAGTCTTGTCTGTCTAGTCTTGTCTGTCTAGTCTTGTCTGTCTAGTCTTGTCTGTCTAGTCTTGTCTGTCTAGTCTTGTCTGTCTAGTCTTGTCTGTCTAGTCTTGTCTGTCTAGTCTTGTCTGTCTAGTCTTGTCTGTCTAGTCTTGTCTGTCTAGTCTTGTCTGTCTAGTCTTGTCTGTCTAGTCTTGTCTGTCTAGTCTTGTCTGTCTAGTCTTGTCTGTCTAGTCTTGTCTGTCTAGTCTTGTCTGTCTAGTCTTGTCTGTCTAGTCTTGTCTGTCTAGTCTTGTCTGTCTAGTCTTGTCTGTCTAGTCTTGTCTGTCTAGTCTTGTCTGTCTAGTCTTGTCTGTCTAGTCTTGTCTGTCTAGTCTTGTCTGTCTAGTCTTGTCTGTCTAGTCTTGTCTGTCTAGTCTTGTCTGTCTAGTCTTGTCTGTCTAGTCTTGTCTGTCTAGTCTTGTCTGTCTAGTCTTGTCTGTCTAGTCTTGTCTGTCTAGTCTTGTCTGTCTAGTCTTGTCTGTCTAGTCTTGTCTGTCTAGTCTTGTCTGTCTAGTCTTGTCTGTCTAGTCTTGTCTGTCTAGTCTTGTCTGTCTAGTCTTGTCTGTCTAGTCTTGTCTGTCTAGTCTTGTCTGTCTAGTCTTGTCTGTCTAGTCTTGTCTGTCTAGTCTTGTCTGTCTAGTCTTGTCTGTCTAGTCTTGTCTGTCTAGTCTTGTCTGTCTAGTCTTGTCTGTCTAGTCTTGTCTGTCTAGTCTTGTCTGTCTAGTCTTGTCTGTCTAGTCTTGTCTGTCTAGTCTTGTCTGTCTAGTCTTGTCTGTCTAGTCTTGTCTGTCTAGTCTTGTCTGTCTAGTCTTGTCTGTCTTTTTTTTTTTTTTTTTTTTTTTTTTGGGGGACGTAGTGGCAGCACGCTACCAACAAGTGGCCCCCCTGGAACTGCAGATCGCCACCCTGGGACCGCTTTCGCATTACTTCGGGGTGGTGTCCGTATCTAGCCGTTTCCTTACGTCCCCCGTACTCTCGCGAGATTAGGGGTTCAGGGGCTCGTCTTCCTGTGTTTCATTTAATTTCTCCGCTTCTCTTTTCTTTTCCATAATACCTCGTATGTAAGTTTTCACCTGAGACCAATTTTGCTCGCTTTGCAGCATTGCAGGCACCAGTCCTTCTACATCCAGTCTAACTCCTAATGACTCTTCAAGCTGGATTTTTTCATTCTCGTTGTTTGGGCATTCAAAAATTGTATGATATGCGTCATCATGCCTGTGACCACACAGCAAGCAGTTCGCTTTCTCCCTTTTCTTGAACCTCTCTAGGTATGCCATGAAACCACCGTGTCCGGAAAAGGCTTGTGTAAGATCATAGCACATTTGACCATGTGCTCTTTCACACCACTCTCTCACGTTTGGTATCAAGCTGTGTGTCCAACGCCCCACTGTGTCCGATTCCCATCTTGCCTGCCATCTGTCCATTAGTTTTTCCCGTGCTGCGGTTTTTGCTATCAGCTTTCTTGTTTTGCTTTTGTCCATTCTACACTCCCTATATATTTCTTCTCTCTCCCGGACCAAGAGGTCAATCGGCGGAATGCTAGCTAATACCAGGGCAGCTCCAACAGAAATTGTTCTATATGCGCAGATGACGCGTATCGCACATATTCTTTGAACTGCAATCAATTTTTTTTTCATCGTCGTCCACTCCATAGCAGCAGCCCATATCTCCGCACCATATAGTAATTTTGAGTTTACGGTGCTGATAAGGAGCCTCCTTTTAATCTCCTTGGGGCCACCGATGTTGGGCATCAATCGTGACATCGATGTAGCTGTTGTCAGAGCCTTTTCAGTGGCCTTGGCTATGTGTTCAGTATACCTTAATCGGTCGTCGATTTGCACTCCCAGGTACCTTACTGATCTACTCCATGCAATTTTGTTTCCGTGTATTTCCAGATTTGGTGGTACGAATTTTCGCTTCCTTGTAATGAGCACCGCTTCGGTCTTGTTTATCGCTAATTCCAATCCGTTGTTCTTAAACCACCTGCTTGCCCTTCTCAAAGTCTCGTTCAACATTAGTTCAAGTGTGTTTGTCTTCCTTGCAGTTACTACCACAGCCGCATCATCCGCAAAACCCACAATACTTGAAGCCTCCGGTAGTTCTAGATTGAGTAGTCCATCGTACATGATATTCCATAGAAATGGTCCCAAGACGGATCCCTGTGGAACACCCGCCGTTACTTCATAAAATTTAGGTCCTTTTTCGGTGTTGTATATTAGGATTCTATCAGACAAATAGCTTTTGATTATATCTAGCAAATATTCCGGTGTTTCCTTTTTTTCCAACGCTTCGATTATTTTGTCCCACCTTGCTGTATTGAAAGCGTTTTTTATGTCAAGGGTGACCACTGCGCAGAATCCTTTTTTTTTCCAGGGACCACTGTTGATTTCTTTTGCGGCCTTGACAACAGTAGATATTGCGTCGATTGTCGATAGCCCCTTTCGGAAGCCATACTGTCTCGGAGACAGCGTTTGGTTTATGTTCGATTCGAGTCTTATCTTCAATAGTCTTTCGTAAAGTTTTCCTGCGTCTTGTCTGTCTAGTCTTGTCTGTCTAGTCTTGTCTGTCTAGTCTTGTCTGTCTAGTCTTGTCTGTCTAGTCTTGTCTGTCTAGTCTTGTCTGTCTAGTCTTGTCTGTCTAGTCTTGTCTGTCTAGTCTTGTCTGTCTAGTCTTGTCTGTCTAGTCTTGTCTGTCTAGTCTTGTCTGTCTAGTCTTGTCTGTCTAGTCTTGTCTGTCTAGTCTTGTCTGTCTAGTCTTGTCTGTCTAGTCTTGTCTGTCTAGTCTTGTCTGTCTAGTCTTGTCTGTCTAGTCTTGTCTGTCTAGTATTGTCTGTCTAGTCTTGTCTGTCTAGTCTTGTCTGTCTAGTCTTGTCTGTCTAGTCTTGTCTGTCTAGTCTTGTCTGTCTAGTCTTGTCTGTCTAGTCTTGTCTGTCTAGTCTTGTCTGTCTAGTCTTGTCTGTCTAGTCTTGTCTGTCTAGTCTTGTCTGTCTAGTCTTGTCTGTCTAGTCTTGTCTGTCTAGTCTTGTCTGTCTAGTCTTGTCTGTCTAGTCTTGTCTGTCTAGTCTTGTCTGTCTAGTCTTGTCTGTCTAGTCTTGTCTGTCTAGTCTTGTCTGTCTAGTCTTGTCTGTCTAGTCTTGTCTGTCTAGTCTTGTCTGTCTAGTCTTGTCTGTCTAGTCTTGTCTGTCTAGTCTTGTCTGTCTAGTCTTGTCTGTCTAGTCTTGTCTGTCTAGTCTTGTCTGTCTAGTCTTGTCTGTCTAGTCTTGTCTGTCTAGTCTTGTCTGTCTAGTCTTGTCTGTCTAGTCTTGTCTGTCTAGTCTTGTCTGTCTAGTCTTGTCTGTCTAGTCTTGTCTGTCTAGTCTTGTCTGTCTAGTCTTGTCTGTCTAGTCTTGTCTGTCTAGTCTTGTCTGTCTAGTCTTGTCTGTCTAGTCTTGTCTGTCTAGTCTTGTCTGTCTAGTCTTGTCTGTCTAGTCTTGTCTGTCTAGTCTTGTC
This sequence comes from Phosphuga atrata, assembly GCA_944588485.1. Classification (NCBI taxonomy): domain Eukaryota; kingdom Metazoa; phylum Arthropoda; class Insecta; order Coleoptera; family Silphidae; genus Phosphuga; species Phosphuga atrata. Next base: position 70,264,369 of record OX155895.1, read on the forward strand.
TGTCTAGTCTTGTCTGTCTAGTCTTGTCTGTCTAGTCTTGTCTGTCTAGTCTTGTCTGTCTAGTCTTGTCTGTCTAGTCTTGTCTGTCTAGTCTTGTCTGTCTAGTCTTGTCTGTCTAGTCTTGTCTGTCTAGTCTTGTCTGTCTAGTCTTGTCTGTCTAGTCTTGTCTGTCTAGTCTTGTCTGTCTAGTCTTGTCTGTCTAGTCTTGTCTGTCTAGTCTTGTCTGTGGGTTAATGAGGTTAAATTTGTTGCTGCTGAGGTCGTATTAAGTGAGGTATAGAATTTTAAAGTTGTTGAGGTTAAACAAAAATATGAATTCTTTAAAATGTAATTTCTTGGAAAGCTTGAGGACAATTTGAGGCTACAAAGAGTAAGAATTAATCAAAAAAATGTGAGGATTAAAATGAGGTTGAGTTTGTTGCTGCTGAAGTCGTATTAAGTGAGGCATGGAGATTTAAAATTGGTGAGCTTTAACAAAAATATGAATTCTTTAAAACGCATTTTTTTGGAAAGCTTGAGGACAATTTGAGGATACAAAAAGTAGGAATTAATCAGAAAACTGTGAGGATTAAAGTGAGGTTGAATTTGTTGCTGTTGATGTCGTATTAAATGAGGTATGGAGTTTTAAATTTGGTGAGGTTAGACAAAAATTGAATTCTTTAAAACGCAATTTCTTGGAAACCTTGAGGACAATATGAGGATACAAAAAGTAAGAGTTAGTTAGAAAACTGCGAGGATTAAAATGAGGTTACATAAGTTGTTGTTGTTGCGTCTGTGCAAAAAAATATGAATTCTATAAAACGCAATTTCTTGGAAAGCATGAGGACAATTGGAGGATTCAAAAAATAAGGGTTAATTATAAACTGCGAGGATCTCTCGTGATTAAATTTGTTGCTGTTGAGGTCGTATTAAGTGAGGTATGGATATTTAAATTTGGTGATATTAAACAAAAATATTAATTCTTTAAAAGGCAATTTCATGAAAAGCTTGAGGACAATTTGAGGATACAAAAAGCTATCATTAATTGGAAAACTGTTGCGATTAAAACTGGGTTAAATTTGTCGCAGTTGATGTCGTATTAAGCGAGGTGTGGAGGTTTAAAGTTGGTGAGATTAAACAAAAATATGAATTCTTTAAATCGCAATTTCTTGGATAGCTTGAGGACATTTTGAGGATACAGAGAGTAAGGGTTAATTAGAAAGCTGCAAGGATGAAGATGAGGTTAAATTTGTTGCTGTTGAGTTCGTATTAAGTGAGGTATGGTTATTTAAATTTGGTGAGGTTAAACCAAAATATGAATTCTTTTAAGCACAATTTCTTGGTAAGCTTGAGGACAATTTGAGGAGACAAGAAGTAAGCGTTAATTGGAAAACTGTGAGGATTGAAACTAGGTTAAATTTGTTACTGTTTAGGTCGTATTAAGCAAGGTGTGGAGGTTTAAAGTTGGTGAGGTTAAACAAAAATGAATGTTTTAAAGCGCAATTTCTTGGATAGCTTGAGGACAATTTGAGGATGCAGAAAGTAGGAGTTAATTAGAAAACCGCGAGGATTAAAATGAGGTTGAATTTGTTGCTGTTGAGGTCGTAATAAGTGAGGTATGCACTTTTAAATTTGGTGAGGTTAAACAATTAAATATGAATTCTTTAAACGCAATTTCTTGAAAACCTTGAGGACAATTTGAGGATACAAAAAGCATGGGTTAACTGGAAAACTGTGAGGATTAAACGGGGTGAAATTTGTCGCTATTGAGGTCGTACTAACCGAGGATTAAAATGAGGTTATAATTGTTGCTGTTGACATCGTATTAATTGAGGTATGGATATTTAAATTTGGTGAGGTTAAACAAAAATATTATTTCTTTAAAATGCAATTTCTTGAAAAGCTTGAGGACAATTTGAAGATACAAAGAGCAAGTGTTAATTGGAAAACTGTGAGGATTACTACGAGTTTAAATTTGTTGCTGTTGGTCGTATTAAGCGAGGTGTGGATGTTTAAAGTTGGTGAGGTTAAACAAGAATATGATTTCTTTAAAACGCAATTTCTTGTAAAGCTTGAGGACAATTTGAGGACACAAAAAGTATGAGTTAATTAGAAAACCGCAAGGATTAAAATGAATTTAAATTTGTTACTGTTTAGGTCGTATTAAGCGAGGTGTGGAGGTTTAAAATTGGTGAGGTTAAAGAAATATATGAATTCTTTAAAACGCAATTTCTTGAAAAGCTTGAGTACAATTTGAGGATACAAAAAGTTAGTGTTAATTAGAAAACTGCGAGGATTAAAATGAGGTTGAATCTGTTGCTGTTGAGGTCGTATTAAGTGAGGTTTGCACATTTAGATTTGGTGAGGTTAAACAAAAATATGAATTCTTTAAAGTGTAATTTATTGAAAAGACAACAATGCTTAAGGACAATTTGAGGATACAGATAGCAAGATTTAATTGGAATACTGTGAGGATTAAAGCTGGGTTAAATCAGTCGCGGTTGAGGTCGTATTAAGCGAGGTGTGGAGGTTTAAATTTGGTGAGGTTAAATAAAATTATGAATTCTATAAAACTCAATTTCACAAAGCTTGAAGACAATTTGAGGATACAAAAACTAAGAGTTAATTAGAAAACTGCGAGGATTACAATGAGGTTAAACGCGAGAGGACAATTTGAGGATACAAAAAGCAAGGGTTCATTGAAAAACTGTGAGGATTAAAACGGGGATAAATTTGTTGCTGTTTATGTCGTATTTAGCGAGAGTTAGAGGTTTAAAATTGGCAAGGTTAAAGAAAGCTATGATTTCTTTAGAATGCAATTTCTTGGAAAGCTTGAGGACAATTTGAGGATACAAAATGTATGAGTTAATTGGAGCACTGTGAGGATTAAAATGAGCTTAAATTTGTTGTGGTAGACGTCGTATTAAGTGAGGTATGGAGATTTAAAGTTGGAGGGATTAAACAAAAGGATGAATTTTTTATAACTCAAATTCTTGGAAAACTTGAAATCTTTAAACGCAATTTCTTGGAAAGCGTGATGACAATTTGAGGATACAAAAAGTTAGCGTTAATTAGAGGTCTGCGAGGATTAAAATGAAGTTAAATTTGTTGTTGTTAATGTCATATTTAGTGAGGCATGGAGCTTTAAAGCCGATGAGGTTACAAAAAGCATGATTTCTTAATCATTCGATTGCGTGGATACTTTAAAGGGTTATTTGAGGGTTTTAAAGCTGAAAGTTATGCTGGAAACTTTGAGGTTTGAGGTGAGGTTGAGAATATTAGCGTTGTTTATATATTAAGCGAAACATTACGGTTTAACCCTTTCGCCCCGGTACGAAAATTTACCAGGCAATTGTTTCGTGTATGTTATATGTAATAAGACAAATATTGCGACAATACTGGGCAAATGTCAAAGCCCAACAGTTGAACAAGCGTGGTCCAAAGTAGGCCTATTCGAAAGAAGAAGAAAACAAATATTGTTGTAAATAATAACAGATAACACCAAACAATACAAGACAGGCCAGGGCACTAAAAGGCTGGACCAGAAAAGATCATAACCAAATAAGCCTAGACCAGGCAAAATCAGACAAGATCGAACATATATGATTGATAATATGATCGATACTGAATCACTGAGCACAATACAAAACACTGATCTCTACTGAACAACCATTTACAAGACAATAATAGACTGGAAAAGTCTGAACAAGTCTAGTCTATATTCAACAAGAATGGATAATGCTGCACAAAATTTTGGACAAGAGTGCATATGGTTAGATAATGATAAGTCTCCACAAAATTAAACAATAAGCGTAGATAAGATAAGGTATGTGTACCACTCATCTCTTGGGATAATTCAGTGTCGATGGTCGATATATTGTGTTTATTTAGCAACAAATTTACAAAACATGAGGTTAATTCTATTTCTGAAGTAATATTAACGTTCAGGGATGAAAGGGTTAAACTTTGGGGTATGTTTTGTTAAGTCTTGTGTCTGAGGCTGAAATAAGAGGTGTTGAGAGAAAAACTGAGCCTTGCGGTAGATAGATGAGAGTTTGTTTAGTTTTTGCCGTATTAATTGGCGAAGTAGTCGTAGTAGAAGGGGTTGTGTAATCATCTTCAGATGTAAGTATGTGAGAACTGGCCGGATTAGATTAGATTTATAGCGGCCTTCTCTAGTCGGCTCCGGGAACCTTACCTTGTCTGCCTAGTCTTGCCTGTCTAGTCTTGTCTGTCTAGCCTTATCTGGTTGTTCTTGTCTGTCTAGTATTGTCTGTTTAGTCATGTCTGTCTAGTCTTGTATGTCTAGTCTTGTCTGTCTAGTCTTGTCTGTCTAGTCTTGTCTGTCTAGTCTTGCCTGTCTAGCCTTGTGTGTCTAGTCTTGTCTGTCTAGTCTTGTCTGTCTAGTCTTGTCTGTCTAGTCTTGTCTGTCTAGTCTTGTCTGTCTAGTCTAGTATTGTCTGTCTAGGCTTGTCTGTCTAGTCTTGTCTGTGTAGTCTTGTCTGTATAGTCTTGACTGTCTAGGCTTGTCTATATAGTCTTGCCTATCTAGCCTTGTCTGTCTAGTCTTGTCTGTCTAGTCTTGTTTGTCTAGTATTGTCTGTCTAGTGTTGTCTATCTAGTTTTGCCTGTCTAGTCTTGTTGGACTAGTCTCGTCAGTCTATAGTTTTGTGTCTTTAGTCTGCCTAGTCTTGTCCTCCTCGGTAGTGTAGTGGACAACATACCCTGCTGACAAGCGAGAGACCGGGGTTCGATTCCTTGCCGAGGCAGAGGCATTTCCAATCAGGGCGCTTGTAGCCACTTGGAGGTTCCCCCAAACCACAATGCTTTGATCTATTTAGCACGTCAATGCTAGAAAATCATCTTTCATCAAATCTACACCACCTATTTGAATAAATCTTGGTGAATCGAGCAAGATAATTTTATGACAATATATAGATGGAAGATTAACCGGAGCACGGAAAGTATTTTTTTGGCCGAGGATTATGTCTTTCGGTGGAAATTTCTTTCCAAGTGTGTGTTTAGTAGATAATAATTGTTGATGGGTGTTTGCTGTGTGTAGCTACTGCTCAAATAACAACTGCTTGCCCGATGCTATCTGGCATTCTCGCAGCAGTATCTCGTGCCAACGTAATAATTTATCGCGCAACGAATCGATAACTAAAACTGCCCGAGCAACAATAAATATTTATAGCTACTTATATATATATATATATATATATATATATATATATATATATATATATATATAATGGTTTTGTGGAGATTTAACTGGTTGTTTGATATGAGGAAGAAATAGTTCCATTCAATTAAACCATTTAAACGATAAACATGATCCTCTCTGTCTTCGATAAAAAGGCTTTGCGATCGTTCGTCGTCTCTGTTCGTCCCGTTCGTCGAGATAATGGGAATTATGAACCGGCCTCCAACAAAGTCTCTATTAGACACCGAGAGGTTGAATCGTGTGTCTATTTCGAGCATAGGAAGATTTACAAGTCGGAGGGAATTTGTAATTTAATGATTGCGCGTGTGTGGTAACTTGCTGGTTTGACGCGATTGATTGTGTGTGAATTTCTGTAAGGAGAGATCCATTGGCGCGAGGATAATGGGCGAACGCGACGAAATCCAGGAGGAAATAAAAATTGTTGAGCGTAGCGTTTTCTATGGGTCTATTATAGACATTTGCTCGGTTTTCCGCGATACTTTCTTCGCGTCAGAACTTACGCAAACGCAATGAAATATCGCTCTATATTAGTACAAATGCGAGGGGAACGCATTAAGGTTAATTAAAACGGTAACAATGAAAGGAATACTTTCTAAGAAAACGTTTCTCGGATTTGCCAATAGAAATTGAAAACCGTCCGCTATTCCCCATTCATCGATACTTTAAGCTTTGTTTCACAAACAATTTCTTCTTACTAATTTCCTTTCAAACAATTTTCACAACTTCTGTTCAATTCGTGGAAACGCTCTCATCAACATCTCGCCGTTTGCGTCTAGTTTTTATTGGGTCGGGGCGGCAATAAAACTAAAGCAAGACATTAGCGAATCACTTAAAACACTCAATGCTGTTTGTTGTTAAACACGCGTTAAAAATCTGATCTTTCGGTTCATTGGCTCCGATGAATGCTCCGATGATAAATCATCAACGTTCTCTCCTGCTCTCTCATACACACGCTGCATACGTACCCCATTACCAATGCATATTTCACTATAATAATACACACTGCACTCGCTTTGCCTCAACAGGAATTACACTATCTAGAATAATTTATTAATACTATCTAGATGAAATTGGATAAAACAAAATAAACAGAGAGGACAAGTTTGCACTGTTCCAGTATAGACTAGACAGACAAGATTAGACAGAGAAGAATAGACAGACAAGACTAAACAGACAAGACTAGACAGACAAGAATAGACAGACAAGACTAAACAGACAAGACTAGACAAACAAGACTCGACAGACAAGACTAGACAGACAATACTAGACAGACAAGACTAGACAGACAAGACTAGACAGACAAGACTCGACAGACAAGACTAGACAGACAAGACTAGACAGACAAGACTAGACAGACAAGACTAAACAGACAAGACTAGACAAACAAGACTCGACAGACAAGACTAGACAAACAAGATTCGACAGACAAGACTAGACAGACAAGATTAGTCAGACAAAACTAGATAGACAAGACTAGACAGACAAGGCTATAAATACAAGACTACATAGACAAGACTAGACAGACAAGACTAGACAGACAAGACTAGATAGACAAGACTAGACAGACAAGACTAGACAGACAAGACTAGTCAGACAAGACTAGACAGACAAGACCAGATAACAAGACAAACAAGACTGGACAGATAAGATTAAACATACAATACTAGACAGACAAGACTAGACCGATAAGACCAGACCGACAAGATTCTTTGCAAACTAAGTAAACTAGGGTAGACTAAGTTTTGATAAGAGTAGACAAACAAGACTAGACCGACAAAACGGGATACACAAGATTAAAGAGCCAAGACTAGACAGATAAGACAAGATTTATCTGCCCAGTCTGGTTGTGTTTCTATGACTAATTATTGATATATTTTATTCACAAATTTAGAAAAAAATGTAATTGCAATTGTTGGGAACTTTGTATATTTTTTGCAATGTGCAGATTTGTGAATCGAGTGCGCATTCGAAAATCAATGTCGAGCTTGAAATTTTCATAGATCGTTGAATTATTGAGCGTGAATGGCCCACACGTACAATTCTACCTCCTGGAATTGTCGTTTTATCCGCTATTTCATTATTTTCGATTGCCCAGTGAAACCGTACTTTTCCGAAAAACAAAAAAAAGCATCGCGAAGTGATTGATGATCGATCGGATCGTTATGGCTTCATTAATACCGCGATAAAAAAAAAGTATAGAAACGGTCAGTAAATGCGAAAACGACTTTATGTGTGTGTTATCGGATGCGGAGTATTGTGTGATTGTGCCGGTGTTTGAAACTGTATAAAGTTTGTGTGTATCAAGTCCCGAAGTCCTGGCTAAACGCCACAGGCCGTATTGATCCCTCGGCAAGGTTAACTTGTCTTTGACACCACGTCATGTATCCGTCTCTATTGCGCCGAGGCGCCGGGAAAACGCGCGTCTGAGGCGCGCGCCGCGAGTGCAAATTCACCGTTGGATGCGGTAGAATTTCATCAACACCGAAGTGCTGCTGCCGCTGCCGCCCCATTCCAACGCCACCCCCGACGGCGGGTCTCGGTTACAAGGCGATTTCCAGACAGAGACGGCTGCATCGGGCCCGCGCCGCCGACGAGCGAGCGCGCATTACGAATTTAACACTGACAGCCGTTTGTGTATTCATCTTTTGATCTTCGGTTAACAATCTGGGTGGCATTCACGCGACTTGTGTATCCAAAACCAGTAATTTCATCGCAGATCGGTTCAAATTAAATCATTTCTTATTATTCAATACCGAAAAAAATCACCACCTCCCACACTCTATTCACGACCTTCATACAACTTCAATTACCCTTACTTTACTCATTTTCACGTCTAATCAATTTTATTCAACTAAATACTTACTCATAACATCAAAGCCATATAACCATATAATATGTTGTTTACATATAACAACAAAGCCAAACTAGACACACAAGACTAGTTATAGTAGACCAAGGATCGGCAGATCGTTTCTTTTGTCAAGGGCGACTACATCGAATGTTCACATCGAATGTCTTAATTCTCTGTATATTTTTGTTTTGACAAACTCTATGGATTCTATATCTCATTGGGAATAAACATTTTTATTTGATTCAGTATAAGGACTTCCTTATATTTAATAAACTCAAAACAATGCTATGCAGCAGCGACCTGATATTACAACTAAAGGTCCGAATGGTTAGGTGTTACGTTTTCTCTGTTCTGTTGTATGGCGCAGAAGCAGGGCCGCTAACGGAAGCAACATAAAGGTAGATAGAGGCGTTCGAGCTCTGGGTATATAGAAAGCTGCTCCGCATATTCTGGCGGGATCACATTACGAATGAGGTGGTAATGCAAAGCATAGGCACGCAGAGGCAAGTTCTGAGCACAATCAAGAAGTTAAAAACTGGCTATCTTGGCCATATAATGAGAAACCAGAAATACCGCTTACTACAGCCGGTTCTCCAAGGAAGAGTAGATGGACACAGAGGACCAGGTAGAAGAAGAAACTTGTGGCTAGGAAACCTGAGGCAGTGGTTCTCGCTCACTTCCACACAACTTTTCAGACAGGCTGTAGATAGAGCGGAAATTGCTATGTTGATCGCCAACATCCCGAAGGGATAGGGCACGCGAAGAAGAAGGACTTTCGTGTACTAGGCAATCTGGATGCGCAGCCAAGTTTCCGATAGCCAGTCTTCGACAGCCAGGCAGCCAACCTTTATGGGAGCCCGCGCACGGCCATGAATTCCTGGCTGCGGCAGCTATTAAAACACGCCTGATTGAACGGCAGCCGATTGGCTGCGCCCAGCCAGAGCGACTGTAGCGAATGTATGTGACTGCTGTCAGTCTCCCCGCACTTGTCGTAGTAAACGTATTTTGTCTTCTGAAACTTTAAAGAATTTTTTACGTTGAACTTTATATGTCGATTGGCTGCTCAAATATTTCGGCCACTGCAGCCAGGCTGTCTACTGCGCGGGAGGTCTAATTGTAAGACTAGCATGGCAGGATTTATCATTAACTGAAGGCGGAATTAATATACCTATATTTAGTTTTACTTTTGTATTGGCGTTATTTCGGGCCTATTTTCTAAGAGAAACGTTAAAAGTTAATTGAAAAGACGCCGTTAAAATCTTTTTATTTCCGCTGATTTTATAAAAATATTAAAATAAATGAATAAGGCTTAGGCCACACTACGGCTAAACCGCCGCGGCTTTTAATCGCGTGATTTTGTGACTCAAGCAAGCTAATACAAGCGGCCTCCCTTGCGGTTTTTTTCCGCGACTGATTTTTCCCATAGTGTACTCAGGGGTGGGCAGGAGCCGGCTCGGGCGAGCCGGTTGTTAAATTTTTTTAAAATGGGCGAGCCGCTTGTTAAATTACCCCTAAAACCAAAAAAATAAGTCATTTTAATAGTATGTTCATGCAAAATATGCACACCGCGCCGATGTGCCACACACTCGCAAACATATCATGTGCGCAACACACTACACACATTATGTGCGTACGTAAAATGGGGTTGATAAAATTTATTTACAAAGAAATCTCAAAGAATTCTGTTCACATGGTGTATCGACAATGTTAGGAAGTAAATCTGGTGTGGCATCATAGTGTAGATAATGATGATAAGAATGAGAACAATGACACCGATAACTATGAAAAATTTGTGCAGCTCTTCGAGATTTTAGATCCTTCTACATGGTCATTAGATAAAATTATGTCACCATGGCTACAATGTGAAGAAATGGTTAGAAAATTATGTGAAATTTTAAAATTTCAATTAGATGTTAATGATTTTCGTGACTTTGTAGATGCAAACTGAAAAATGTTCAGTTGCTTAATTCAATTTTAAGGCGTAAATAATAGCAAGCACAATTGCTATTAGCAGTTCAGAAGCTGAATTACACAATTACTGTACAAAAATAAATGAAGACAATGTACTCATTTTTATCTTCGAAATAATAGCGAGCCGGTTGTTTAAAATTGGGCAGCCCACCCCTCAGTATGTGTGTTTCTCGAGCGGTTTCGCGGTTATAGCGCTTACCGCTCGCGGTAGTGCGGCCTCGATCTAAGTAAATAATAAGGAGGACTTCAAGAAAAACAACTTAAGAGACCTCAATAGGGAAATCAGGAAGCAGTGTCACGCCGTACACAGCTGCCACCCTTCAGCCACGTGATGGGATCAGACCTGATGGGAAGCTTCAGTTGAACTATAAAAATTGCACTAATACTTTTGCAGGATACTTACAAAAACTCCTCAATGCAGAAAAACCTAAAGAGAGACTTACCTTCCAAAAGCCCACTTCTAGGTATCCAGAATCCATACCACCAACGAAGAAAGAAATAGAGAACATCATCAAGAGCCTGAAGAACAACAAAGCCTCAGGTGAAGATGGCATAGTAGCGGAGATGTGGAAAATGCAGTTGAACAATCCATACAGAGCATCCATCAAACTATACAGGACATATGGGTAACAGAGATCCTACCAAAAGGATGGACTTCAGATATGATCCATTATCTTCATCATCATCTAGGCTTTGGCTCCACAACCCTATATGGGCCTTCGCCTCCTCTAGAATCTTTTTTCCATTCCAATGTATTTCGGGCCTTAGCTTTCCATCCCGTCACTTTCATTGCTATTAGATTTTCCTGCACCTGGTCCAGATATCTTGTTTTTGGCCTGCCCCGTGTCCTTTTCCCTACTGGTCTTTGTCGTGTAATAAGTTTAGCTGGCTCTGAATTCTTAATTCGTTGGATATGTCCATCTTAATCCATCCTCTTCACAAAAAGGGTAATAAGACTGACCTCGACTACTACAGAGGCATTTCTATGGTATCTTTCACATACAAGATGTTCTCTACAGCCTTGTTAACTCGAGTCAGCAACCAGCTTGACTCCCAACTAGGTGAATATCAGGCTGGCTTCCGAGCTAGTAGAGCAAATACGAAATCTCAGGACCATCCTTACATACCCGAGTCGTAATACCTGGGTAGTAATCCTTGTGGACTTTCAAAAGGCATATGATTCAGTAGACAGACAGACCCTGATAAACACCCTTCGAGAATTGGGCCTGGATGAGAAGATAACCAGACTAATCCAGGCCATTCTGAGCAACACCACTGAGAAAGGAGAAATTCAAGTAAAGGATGGCAAGTCAGCAAGATGGATCAACATAAACTGCAACATGCATTAGACGGAATAGAAGAAAATGAAGACACAACATCTGCAAGAGGCTTTTCCAATACCCTTGCAAAATTATGCGATAAATCTATGCCAAAACGTAGTACCCAAACCAGAAGAGAACCGGTATATTGGTGGACGGAGGATATATTTTTACTGCGCAAAGAATGTGTTCGAAGAAGAAGGACCTACACCAGAAACGCGGCAAGAAATTTACCCGAAGTTAACCGGCTCCTATGGGACGAATATACAAAGAGCTAGAAAATTTTAAGAAACGCTATTAAAGCATCGAAAATAAAACACTGGAAAATTCTCTGTAAGAATATAGATAATGATGTCTGGGGGGATGGCTACAAAACGATCAAGAAAAGGCTGACAGGGCACACACCTTCATTGAAACTAAATATGGAAACAGTAGAAAAAGTAGTTGATCACCTTTTCCCAGACCACGAGGAAGTAAATTTTATTTGTAATAAAGACGCTAGTTTTGTCGACTTCACATCGGATGAACTGCAGATAGCCTGCCAAAAATTGAAAAACAATAAAGCACCAGGGCCAGGATATATTCCAGTAGAATTGGTAAAGCGAGTTGCAGCGGAAAGACCGGATTATATATTAGCCGTATATAATAAACTGGCAGCCGAGGCGAAATTCCCAGCAGAGTGGAAGCGAGCGAAACTTGTTTTGTTAAGAAAGGGTAAAATGCCTTTAGAAAATGCTTCATTTTTTAGACCAATCTGCCTTTTGGACGTAGAGGGTAAATTATACGAAAAATTAATATTAGCTAGACTCCAAAAAGAACTTATACGAACAGGAGACCTGTCTGACAATCAGTTTGGATTTAGAGAAGGTCGACAGAAAGTGGATGCCATAATAAAAGTGATTAAAATTGCCAGAGAAGCTAGTGCCTACTCAGCTCGACACCGGAGACTGTGTGCCGTAATAACACTCGATGTGAAGAATCCCTTCAATAGTGCCTCGTGGCAACAAATATTAAATGAATTAAGAAAGAGGAAGATAGAGGATATAGCCTTATTAATATTTTAGTGTCATATCTATCGAAAATAGAGCTCATCAAAGAGGCAGAAGGAAAAATAAGGATAAACAGTGGTGTACCACAGGGATCAGTCTTGGCCCCCACCCTGTGGAATATACTCTATGACGACCTGCTGAAAACGGAAATGCCGAGGGGAATAACCTTAATTGGATTCGCCGACGACGTGGCGATGGTGGTAACCGCAAAAGAAGAATCCATCCTAATGGATACAGGTAATACAGGGCTACAAAGAGTGCAAAACTGGCTTGAGCAGCGGCAACTTCAACTGGCGCCAGAGAAGACGAAAGCAGTACTTTTAACACGCAAACGAACGACATCCCTGATCACTTTTAATGCCAAAGGTTTTACGTAACTCCTAATACAGCTGTAAAATATCTGGGAGTATGGCTGGACACCAAGTTATCCTTTGTGCATCACCTGAACAAAATTACCCAGAAGGCGGAAAAGACGGCAAATGCTCTCGCTAGTCTTCTGCCAAATATCGGCGGACCCAAAGGATCCAAACGAAAACTACTTCTTAGCGTGGTCCAGTCCCAATTATTGTATGGAGCACCAGCCTGGCATATTGTTTCAGAAACTAAAACCAGAATTCTTAGTCTTACTAGAATCGTGCGTTTGCTGTGTATCAGAGCATGCTGCGCATACAGGACAATATCAGCGGAAGGGGTGGGAGTTATAGCAGGAATTCCTCCGGTAGAACTCCAAATCAAAGAAAGACAGGAAAAGTATAACGGGATCAAAAAGGTAAAAGCCAGAGAAAATTTGATGAGAAGATGGCAAGAAAAATGAAATAATGCAACTTATGGACGATGGACTTGGTTCTTAATTCCAGATATAGAAAAATGGACAAGGAGGAACTATGGTGAAACAGACTATTACTTAACTCAAGCTTTGTCAGGCCACGGGTGTTTCAGGAAATATCTGTATGATCGCATGAGCAGAGACGGACGGATGTTATTACTGCGGTGAGGTAGACGATGTAAACCATACGCTTTTTGATTGCCAGAACTGGACACAAGACAGAACGAACTTCGCGCATACCACTGGACATACGTTTAATGCGTACAACATGATGGAGGGGTTAACAGGATCGGAGAAGTCATGGAAAGAAGTATATACCGTCGTTCGGAAGATTGTTGAAACCAAGGAGAAAGACAGAAGGAAGTAGAACGGACAGCCCTTACACTGAAGAAATGCGAGAGCGGATTCCAGTATAAAGGCGAAGCGAAAGGAATGTTTTTTAGTAATTTGTCTTTAACTGAAATAAAACCAAACTTTCCTTTTTTTAAAAAAAAAAAAAAAAAAACACCACTGAGCAAACCTAACGTTTAATGTTTCTCATACAGGTCCTTGTGACTAATTAAACAAGCAATTAGAGGATGTGACTCTTAAGGCAGATTCTCATATACGCGACACTCAGCTAAACGCGACGTCACGCGACATCGCTTGTCAAACAATTCAAATTATTACATTGTCTCAAATAGGCACTTAAATGGGCAAATGGGCACGTTTTACAAACCTAACCTAAACAAACCTAACGTTTAATGTTTCCTATACAGGCCCTTGTGACTAATTAAACAAGCAATTAGAGAATGTGACTGTTAAGGCCGATTCTCATATACACAACACTCAGTTTCAAGTTTAAAGGAGAGCTTTCAGAGCGCTTTCCAATTCAAACGGGAGTTAGACAGGTCTTTCTTGCATATCTGCAATTGTATTGATGGTCGCATTGATCTCATTGATGTCGCATCAAAGTCATTGATGTTGAAAGTCACATTGATGGTCGATGATCGCATTGATGGTCGATAATCGCATTGATGGTCGATAATCGCATTGATGGTCTTTCTTGCATACTGTTCAACAGTTTACTGGAGAAAATCAGGGAATGGACTTTCTCATTACCATCAGGAGCTGGACTGAAGATTGGATACAAGAAAGATAACTTCAATATATACTGCTTATCCTTTGCTAATGACCGTGTCCTGTTATCCAACGATATAGAAGAGGCTACTTACCAAATACAGCGCCTCTTCAGCATAGTAGCTAAGGCCGGTTTGAGAGTCAGCATGCAAAAAACTGTGTTCATGACAAACATAAAGGACGCCCCATCCACAATTCCACTAGAATACTGTACCATTCGTAACGTCATTGCAGTCAAGTATTAAGAAACTTGATTTCCAGCAAACGAGAGTGAGAATTGCTATTGATACCAGATGTACCAAGTTGAAGAGGGTCTACCACTCTTGCAAGCGCATTTACATCTCTAAATATCTTTCCAAGAACGTTAAACTTACACATTATAATTTAGTAGTTAGATCCTCCGTACTCTATCCCTCTTGATGAACAGGAAAGGTCCACCCAGGAAACTAGAGATTAAAGAACGGAATATCCAGAGGAGAATACTAGGTCCAATACGAGAAGAGGATGGCAGGTTCAGGATTAGACACAATAGTATGCTATACCACCTACAAGAAGACATAGTCACATCTACGAGCAAAAGGCGCCTAAACTTCTATGGATATTTAACCCGCATGAACCCCCGCAGACTCAAGAACAGGATCTTCACCACGACAGGTAGGGGGGAAAAGAACGGAAAAAACAAAATCAAATCCAAAAACAAATGGATCAGCACTGTGAAATCAGACCTGGAGCAACTTAAAATTCTACCAAAAACCATATAGGATCGGTCCAAACTCCGGCAGACTATTTGACAAGGAGTATTCCCAGTGGCCCTTAGCAGCAAAAACAGCACAGGAACTAACAGACCAAAGTGGACAGAGGAGATGAAGCTTGCCTTTTCTGAAGCCAGAAAAACTGAAAGCTTTCTGTGCTAAGAAGAAAAAGCAGACCCATATACAGAGTCAAAACGAGCCCCGTGGTCCTAAGGTCCTACTTAGGAAACGAGAAGAAAAAAAAATTTGTAAAATGATAGAGATACTAGCCTCCACCAGTACCTCTTCTAATTTATTTATTTATATTATCAGCGGAAATATACATTGTCAAAATTGAAATTTTCATTCATTGTCAAATCAGTTTATTTCAAAATGTTTGTGCTAAGAAATCCTGGCTAATTCCACTCCTATAAATTATAACCAAACCATCAGATTGATGTTTGGGGGCTGTGGATTTTATTCTCAGCGGTATTGGTATCCGAGGAATTAGTAAAGAGTTAGCGTCAGGAAAGGCATCCGGCTGTAAATCAAACGTCCAAAATCGTACAAATGTGACAAGTTCTGTAAATTTAGCCTCCGAAACTGCTAGGGCGTTCCCTGGAAGCGACGCGAAAGGGTCCCGCCTGCCCCTTGTGATAATTGAGCAAAGGCTACCTAGTCATGGGCGGGCTCGGCTGAAGAAGCAAGTCCAGATGAGAATTGTGTTGTATGAAAGGAGAGACGGTTAGCACTCCCCTAGACAAGGATGGAAGATGAGAATTGGAACTATGAATGTTGGATCTTTGACTGGGAAAGGAAGAGAGGTTGTGGACCTAATTCTGAGAAGAAGAATTGGAATTCTATGTGTCCAAGAAACTAGGTGGAAGGGTAATAAAGAATGAGAGCTTGGAAGTGGCTTTAAATTGTTGTACAGTGAAGCAAGCAGAGCGGGAAGAAATGGTGTAGAAATTATCCTGGCTAACGATTTGATTCCCTCTCTAGTCAGTGTAAACAAAAGAAGTGATCACTTGATGAGTGTGAAGCTGTGTCTTGGGGAAGAGTTTACCAAAGTAAGTTCATATGCTCCTCAAGTCAGTTGTTTGGAGGAAGAAAAAGATGTCTTTTGGAAGGACCTGGAGCAGGAACTTTCTAGTATATCAGCAGATGAAAGGTTATTTCTGGGTGGAGATGATGGAGATTTCTGGTTGGATGGTGATGATAAATGGATATGTGGGCACCAGTGTGGAAGGGGAGTAGTGACGAGAATGCATGGTATCTGGGGATTTAATACGAGAAATGAGGAGGGTGAGAGGGTGCTGAAGTTTTGCCTTGGTATTAGATCTAGAAATATGTAACACCTTCTTCAAGGAAAAGGCGTTGCAAGAAACACGGCCAGTGGAACGAGTTTAGTGATGGTGGACAGTAAATACAGAAGCAATCAGGAAAGCAGGTGTGGAAGTTTTGGGAAAGACTTCTTCAAGAAAAACGAAAGGCATCATGACCAACAAAAGTGGTGGAAGAGAGAGCCAAATAGATTTCCTTTTGTGCCGAAGAATGCATTTGAAGGAGGTTAAGAATTGTAAAGTTATTATGGGGGAAATTGTTACACCATAACATAGAGTGCTAGTTACTGATTATGAATTCACGGGCATTAAGGAAAGGAAAGCATGGAAAATTACTCAAAGAATTAAATGGTGTAAATTGTAAATAATGGTGTAAATAAATTTAATGTAAATTAAATGGTGTAGAAAGATTCAATTTTGAGAAGTGAATTCAAGGAAAAGGTGTTGCAAAGAACACGGCCAGTGGAAGGAGTTCAGAGATGGTGGGCAGTAAATGCAGAAGCAATCGGGAAAGCAGGTGTGGAAGTTTTGGGGAAGACGTCTGGGAAAGGTGCTCCACTGGATAAAAACATGGTGATGGAATGATGTGGTTCAGGAAGCCATAAAGGAAAAACGACAATCAAAAAAGAAATGGGATGAGTCTGGCAATTACAAAGATAGAGTACACTACAGAAAGGCAAATAAAGTTGTGAAAAGAGCTGTAGGAAAAGCAAAGGCAGCTGCATGGAAGGAAGTCTATGAAGAACTTGAGACCACAGAAAGGGGATGCCAAGCTTTTCAGAATCTAAAGAACATCTTCTAAAGAACATCTCACACACATCAGACAGATGAAAAGTGAAAATGGAATTGTAATTCAAGATGAAGAGCATATTAACACGTTAACTGCCATGTGTATGCGTCCTGAACGCCGCGTGTATAATTTCGTATACACGCACAATATCTTCTTTCTAGTCATGTGTATGCTACCGGAGCTTGCCTATTATAGGTTTTTTATGACGCTATGGTTGGTGTGGCGTGGAAGAACACATAGAAATTTAGCCCCAAAAAAAATTGAAAAAATGTTATAAATTCATGAATGAAAATTAAAAAAAATGTCGTGGCCTGTGGGACCTTTTTCAAAATTACCCGCGGCAGTTAACTTGTTAATAAGAGATGGGAAGAAGAAGGTGCTAAATGAGGAAAATGCCCGCCTTGTGTTTGAGGATGGTATTCCAAATCCAACGTAACAACTGGCAAATACAGGGAAGAGATTGTAACTGCCATTAGGAAAATTAAATGTGGAAAAGCAACCGGCCCCGATGAAATTCCAGCGGAGGCTTGGAAATGTCTGGGTGAAGAGGGCATAAATATGTTGTGGAAACTATTCCAACAGGTACTTCAACAGGAAGTAATGCCCAAGGAATGGAGGGAGAGTACCATAATTCTCATTTATAAGGAGAAAGGCGACATTCAGGATTGTGCAAATTACAGAGGAATAAAAATCCTGTCGCACACAATGAAGATCTGGGAGAAAGTTATTGAAAGTAGGCTTCGGGTGGAGAAGACAATGGGAGATGAACCGTTTGGATTTATGCCAGAAAGGGAACAATGGATGCTATTTTTGCACTTAGACAGGTCTTGGAAAAGCACAGGGAGAAGAGAAAAGAACTACATATGGTGTTCATAGACCTAGAGATAGCTTATGATTGGGTGCCCCGTCAGGTGGTATGGAGCAGCATGAGATGCAAGGTATGTGCACATTGTTCAGGATATATACCGTGGGGCAAGGACACGAATTAGAAGCAGTGCAGGATTGTCAGATACTATACCGGTTCAAGTAGATCTTCACCAAGGATCTACACTAAGCCCCTACATTTTTGATCTTATAATGGATGTCTTCGCTGAAAGCTTAAGAGAACCAGCTCTATGGTGTATGCTACTTGTATTTGATATTGTTTTATGCAGCACAAACAGGGAAGAGCTTGAATATAAACTGGAATGCTGGAGAAGTGCCAGAGCCTAGAGGACAGAGGCCTTAAAGTTAGTAGGAATAATACCGAATACCTGTGCCTTGGGGGAACTGGAAATGAAATTATTCAGATGGATGGTAGCCAGCTACAGACAAGGGACAGTTTCAAGTATTTGGGATCCACTGTATCTGACAATGGCAATCTAGATTTGGAAATTACCATCCTAATTCAGGCTGTCTGGTTAAACTGGAAAAAGTTATCTGATAGTATCTGTGACAGGAGACTGAATAGCCAAGTAAAGGGTAAAGCCTATAAATGTGCAGTTAGACCTGAAATGCTATACGGAGCAGAAACTTGGCCAACAGATTAGTGACAGAGCAAGCGACTGGAAGTAGCTGAAATGAATATGCTAAGATGGATGTGTGGTGTTACAAGAAACGATCACATCTAAAACACCTTCATACGATGCAGGGTAAAAGTAACTGAAATATCAAAAAATTTGCAAGAAAGACGATTGATCTGGTATGGCCACTTTAAGCCCAGGGATGAGAGTTATGTAGGAAGGAGAGTGCTTGATCTGGAGGTGCAAGACAAAAGGGAAAGAGGCAGGCCTACAAGAAGATGGATGGACTGTATGCAGGATGATCTCCGGGAGAAGCTCTCCTTCTGCTTCTGAGTCGTTCACTCTTGACAGAGTGGTCGTGGTCATGGGAAGTCGTCTGCTTTTTTTACTGCTGCCTTCGCCAATCTTCTGCATAGATTCCTGTTGGTCGCATGGCGCGTGCATTCTGCAACAGAAGTCTCAGTGACAGATTTGATGGTGTCTGTCCATGGTCCATTTGATGGTGTCTCTGCGAGTTGGTGATCGGCCACGAGATACAATCTCGAAGATTTGCTATCTTTCACACTGCCCTGAATCACCAGCCGGGAGAAGCAGTTAACAAAAAACACCATTTGGGACCAGGGAAAATAGAAACGACTTATCAAAAACGTCGACCCCGCATGAACGGGAGAAGAATATCCAGAAGACGAAGAAGAAGAAGATTAGCGGAAATGGAAAATTGTTAACGGCGTGCTTTGAATTAACTTTTAACGCGTCTCTTACAGAATCTGCCTGTTTCTCTGTTATTATGTTTTTTTTTTTCATGAGATCTGTAAATAGTTTTTGTCTAGACAAGTAAGTAACAACAACAGAAAAAATCAAATTATAAACCAAATAAAAAATATTTTCCCGTCTCGCGGCAATGAAAAAAACCGCCGATTATTTGTTTATTTACTTCTGTTCGATCCGTTTCGCAAACATCGCGAGATCCGCACAACAACAACGTTGTTTGTGCCGCGGAAAACAAAGCGTCACACGGCTCTGTTTGCGTCACTTTTCATTCATGCGGTCCCGCTGTCTGTGTCTCCGCGCCTCCTGAAACCCGCGGTCGCGTGACACATTTCCCAAACTTACGTGGACTCCATACACAAATATTTCACAAAAGGGGACAAAGGAGCGCATTTTTTGCAGGTGAATCCGAACCACAAAATCGAAAATACCCGGTTTGGTTTCGCGGAATGTAAATCGTACGTGACAATTATGTGTCTGACTGACACAAACAAGACTAGGATATTTTAAATTAGTGGCAAATTTGGATTAATAAAAACAACTGTTTCAGACAATCAACATGTTTGTTTACTAATTCTAAAGGAATCTGTTGCAGAAATGCTTATTTTGTTACATTTTTATTACCATGATTTCTTGCCCGTTTGTTCTTAATTTTGTCAGTTCTCAACTTTGCGCGGGGAAATTTTGTGATTTTATTAAATTATTATGATTTTATGAGATTTTGTGATTTTATTATTATTTTTTTGTGTAGGTATTTTAACAAAATCGTGTTTTTTTTTTAACTTTTTTTTCTATTCTGCGTCTATAAAGTCATTAAAGCACTCATATGGGTTCGTTAATGGCTCGCCGAGTGCGATACAATTTTCTCAATATGTATCGGCGATTGTTTTATTTAGAAATTGCATAAAAGGGCGCAAAATAGAAAAAAATAGTTTAAAACGAAGTTCAATAAGCGCGATTTTTCAGCACGCGTCCATGTTTTGAAAACGACGAGCGCAGCGATTTGTTATTTGGTTTATAATTTGATTTTTTCTGTTGTTGTTACTTAATTGTCTAGACAAAAACTATTTACAGGTTTCATAAAAAAAACATAATAACAGAGAAACAGGCAGATTCTATAAGAGAGACGTTAAAAGTTAATTCAAAACGAGATTAAACGACGCGGTCAAAGTCTTTAAAATAACACCATCGGAAGTACATCTGCCCATCTGTTCGTTTCGCGGCATTTAATTGCTGCCTTTAGCTGACGGTGGTATCTTTCTACCATGCCGTTAGCTGCTGGATGGTAGGCTGTCGTTCTCAGGTGTGTCGTACCTGTTAGCCTCATCAGTTCTTTGAACAGGTGGGACTCGAACTGTCTTCAGATTGGTCAGATGTAATTTTGGACGGAACTCCGAAACGTAAAATCCATCCCTCGACTAGGTATCTTGCCACGGTCTCGCCGGTTATGTCTGCCATAGGTATGGCTTCCGGCCATCGCGTGAATCTATCCACGCCGGCGAGGCAGTACCTGGCTCCACGGGATGTGGGTAACGTGACGATATATTCTTGAGCGCTGGCAAGGGATACAGGTCCTGGCCCATTCTCTGCAGTCCTTTGATATGGCTGGCCATACATACTGCTGCGTACATAGCTTTTGCGATGCTCGTATTCCAGGGTGGGCCAATCCGTGCAAACTGTTGAATACGCTCCGACGTAGTTGCTGCGGGAAGTATGGGCGAATTATTATTTTCGATTTGTCGCAGTAAATCTCTACTTCCGTGTCCGGCTACCTCATTTTGTGTAGTTGCAGAGAATGGTTGTTGCATTCCAGTAACTCTTGTAACTCCTGGTCCGTTTCTTGAGCGGTGGCGAGATCTCCGAGTTTGACTGCTACTGATATGGCCTCGATACATTTCCGCTAATCTTCTTTTTCGTATTTTCCCGTTCATGCGGGGTCGACGTTTCTGACAAGTCGTTTCCATTTTCCTGCGTCCCAAAAGGTGTTTTCTGACAACTGATTCACCCGGATATCATCCTGCAAGCAGTATATCTATCTTCTTCTAGGCTTGCCTCTTTCTCTTTTGCCTTCCATCTCCAGATACAGCACTCTCCTTTCCACATAACTCTCATCCCTGCGTTTAATGTGGCCATACCAGGGCAAGCGTCTTCCTTGCACATTTTTAGATATTTCAGCCACTTTTACGCTGCCGCGTATGAACGTGTTTCTGATGTGATCGTTTCTTGTAACAGCACACATTTAAATAGCATCTTCGTTTCAGCTACTTCCAGTCGCTTGCACTGTGATTGCACTGTTTGCACGGAGTTTCTGTTCCGTATAGCATTGCAGGTCTCACTGCACATTTATAGGCTTTACCCTTTACTTGGATATTCAGTCTCCTATCACAGAGAATACCAGATAACCTTTTCCACTTTTAACCAGGCATAACTATTATAACCTCTTAACCAGGCAGCCTGAATTCGGTGGGTAATATCCAGATCTAGATTGCCATCGTCAGATACAGTGGATCCCAAATACTTGAAACTGTCCCTTGCCTGTAGCTGTCTACCATCCATCTGAGTAGTTTCATTTCCAGTTCCTCCAAGGCACAAGTATTCGGTCTTATTCCTACTAATTTTAAGGTCTCTGTCCTCTATGGCTCTTCTCCAGCATTCCAGTTTAGTTACAAGCTCTTCCCTGTTTGTGCTGCATAAAACAATATCATCTGCAAATAGCATACACCAGGTATATATAAGGTGGGTATAACAAACCCTGATAGGGATCGTGTGAATTTAATAGTATAATGTATTTTGATTAATATTTTATTGATTATTAAATATTAGTATTTATTTTTGAACTAAAATTAAAGGAAAAATATTTTTTTTATTACTCATAATAGGGATAAGTACTATCTTGGCGCCCATTTTTTAATGCGACAAGACCACTTTGTGGGCGGCGACATCACGGACGCGAGAGGGAGGATGGTCCTGGACTGGGCGTCGGCACTGGACCTCGGCATTTGCAACCGGGGAAAGGTTCCGACTTTCAGGAGACGTCCGCGAACATCAATCGTGGAGTTGACGTTCGCATCGCAGGGACTGATGGGAAGAGTCAGGGATTGGCAGGTGAGGGACGATTGGGAGTCGCTGGGCGACCACCAATGCGTTTCCTTTCACCTGGACCGTAAAGCCATCGAGGGGCAGCCGCGCGAGCAGCGCGCTCGTTGGATAGTTGGGAAAGCTGACCGGGAAGCTATTACTCGGGAGATGGCTCGAGGAATTGCACCGCACGGGCTAGCCGCGGAGGATCTTACCGGGGCATTCGTGAACAGGGTGGTTGACGCGTGCAAGGCTGGCGTCCCTCAAAGACGTCTGTCCTCAGGGGGGCGGAAGCCGGTTTATTGGTGGACGCCTGAAGTGGCACAAGCGAGACGCGTGGCGGAGGCGTCTAGGCGTCAACTTCAGAGGGCGCGGCGCAGAGGGGAGCCGTGTGAGGCTGCGGAGGAGCGGGAGAAACAGGACCGTAGTAGTTTTCTGCCTTCTGGTCGACCGCGATCCGTGGGGCTTGCCGTACCACATAGTTACCGGTCGGTTCGGGCACCGAGGGAAGGGTCTTGACGCGTGCGTGGGGTGGGTGGGGGGGTGGAGAACCGAAGCTGTGGTTGAGCATGGTTGTTGGGACGCGCTGTCGTGGGGCGGTACGTTGCGGTGGACTCCTTCACCGTGGATGAAGTCCGCAGAGCGGTAGCCTCACTACCCGCGAGAAAGGCACCCGGCCCAGACGGGCTGCCTAACGAGCTGTTCCGGCTGGCAGCAGGGGGGACCTCGAAGGACTTGCCGACGTCTGCAACAGATGTCTGGAAGGGGGAGTGTTTCCCAGATGTTGGAAAAAGGCCATTTTGGCCCTTATTCCAAAAAAAAAAAACCAACGCCTGGTGCGTACAGACCGATCTGTTTGCTGGACGGTGGGGCAAAAGTTCGTTATAGAGCAAGGGGGCGGATTCGCTCCGGAACAGTTCGGCTTCCATAAAGGGGTTGGGACGGAGGATGCCATTCGGGCTGTCCTTCGTGTCGCGGAGGGGGGCAACAGCGGACCGTACCGTACCAGGGGGCATTGTGTGGTCGTCAGCTTTGACGTCGCCAATGCCTTCAACACGGTACAATGGTGGTTCGTTATCGAGGCCCTAGCCCGTGGGAAATTACCGGAGACATTGCTGAGGCTTACTGCCGATTACCTACGCGACAGAACCATCAGTTACCGCGAGGGGGAGGACTGGCGCGAGCGGGGGTTGTCTGCCGGGGTTCCGCAGGGATCGGTTCTAGGACCATTCTTGTGGAATGTCGCCTATGACGGCCTTCTGCGGACGCTGAGACGGTTACTGCCCACAGGGGTGGGTATTGTGGCATACGCAGACGACCTGGCACTCGTCTTCACAGACAGGTGCTGGGATATGCTGCGTCTCAGGGTCACGCGCGCCGGGAAACTCGTTCGGGAGTGGATGGAGACGGCGGGCCTTCAGCTCGCCGCCTCTAAAACACAGGCGGCCCTGCTCTCCACTAGAAGGTCAGGTAGAGACATTCTGGAGATCGAAATTTTGGGAGAGAAGATACCGGTCGAATGGTCGATTCGGTACCTCGGTGTGATCCTCCAGGCGGGACGCCAAATGGGGATTACGCGTGTGCCATGCCGCCGGCAACGCGGCACGCGCGTCACAACAGGTGGCGCGTCTCATGCCGAGGGCCACCGGGCCTGGTGAGGGTAGGAGGGGGCTTATGGCCAGTGTGGCCACTAGTTGACTCCTAAACGCGGCACCGGTGTGGGCAACGGCGGTGAGGCGTAACGCTCGTAAAAGGGAGCGTTTGCGACGGGCACTGCGCCCGGTGGCCATCAGAGTCGCCCGGAATTACCGCACTGTTATCAGTGACGCCGTGGAGGTCATATCGCGGATTCCTCCCGCGGACCTCATTGTTATGGAGCGCGCGTCGGTGAGGGACGCAAGAACTTCTGGTGGGAACCGCGGGGTGGCAAGGAGAGCTGCTCGGGAGCAACTACTTGCCTGCTGGCGAGAGAGGTGGTCACGTGGCGGAAACGGCACGTGGACTCGTCGTCTCATCCCTGATTTAATTCGGTGCATGGGGCGAGGGCTGGACGAGGCGGGATCGTACTTTCGCACCCAGCTTCTTACCGGACACGGGTCCTTCCGAGCGTATCTTCATAGGATTGGGAAAGCCTCAGACGACAGGTGCATATCCTGTGGAGAGGGCGCGGAGCACACTCTCGTGGCGTGTCCGCGTTGGAAGAAGCAGCGACAGGCCCTGGCGTCGGCCCTGGAACGGGAAGTCACGGTGGAAGCCGTGGCGGGTGGCCTCGCCGGCGAGGTGGGGCGGGGCGTGTGGGCGGCCTTACGCCGATTCGCGGTCACAGTCATGCGGGCTAAGGAGTTGCCTGTATGGGAACAAGGGCGGTAGGGTTTTTTCTTGTTTTTTTTTTGTTTGTCTCTGTTTTTGTTTTTTTTATTACTTGTGTTGTAATTGTTGCAAATTGTAAATGCTATTGTATAGCATATTTTACTTTTGTGTAAATACTGTTGTATTTTTATTCGAAGGGTGGGCAGAGGCAGTAATGCCATCGCTGGCGTCCCTCTGTCCTTCCGTTTCAGTGGAGTCACTTTGGAAAATAAAAATTAAAAAAAAGCTCTTTGAGGTAGCTGTTATCCTGGTATATTCTTAAACTTGCTCCTCTAGTCCAACATTAGGTAGACTAAATTAACTTTTTCCTTTGAGTTTCCTGTGAAGTTAGTGTTAAAATCTCCCGTGACTATTATATTTCTTGTTTTGAAGAACGAATGGTATCTATGGCAGCCATTTGGTGGTCTGTATAAATTAATTATTGAAGTCGAGTCTAATCTAGATCTCCATACCACTCCACAGATTTCAATATGCTTTTCTATTGAGTTCATTGAGATTTCTTCCATGTTGATGGTGTTTGAGTCAAGTGTATTTCTATTCTAAATACCTACACCGCCGCCAGTAGTATGGGGTCTACAAAAAAAAAACTAATCAAAGAATAATTGTGAAAATGCATAAACCTGATATGGTCCTGGGTAGCCCAGGTTTCTGTAAGGCAGATGAACAGTGGATTTACTTCCCCAATAATTATTTCCAGTTGTGGGATTTTATTATTTATGGATTGGATGTTGAGATACATGATGATATTTTTGTTGATTTTGGATGACCTGTCATGAATGTGGGATGTGTCCAAGTCTCTTATTATGGTATTTGTTGCAATGGTTGTCGATTTAGAAAATAACGTTTGACGCATGTATGTTTCGGCCACAATTCAGGATTTTTAGATCTTCGAGATGTTCTATAGGCTCATGTATCTTAAAAGATGAATATTCTTCTGGGTGCCTGGATAGTAATTTTTGGCAGAGTACTTTGTCGATATTTTTTTTTTCTCACAGATCTTCATTGTATGCGACATGAGTTTTATTCTTCTGTAATTTGCATAATCCTGAATGTGGGCTTTCTCCTTATAAATGGAATTATGGTATTCTCCCGCCATTCCTTGGGCATTACTTCCACTTGAAGCACCTTTTGGAATAAATTCAACAACATATCTATGCCCTCTTCACTCAGACATTCCAAGACATGAGTTTCCAAGACATTCCAAGCCTCCGCTGGAAATTCATCGGGGCGGTTGCTTTTCCTAATAGCAGTTACAACCTCTTCCCTGCATATGCCAGCTGTTACGTTATGATTTGGGATATCATCCTTAAACCCAAGCCGGGCATTTTCCTCATTTAGCAACTTTTCAAAATATTGCTCCCATCTCTTCTTAATATGCTCTTCATCTTGAATTACAATTCCTTGTTCACTTTTCATTTGTCTGATGTATGTGAGATCTTTTGAAGCCCTATATCGTGCCTTAGCGATTCTGAAAAGCTTGGCCTACCCTTATGTGGTCACTAGTTCTTCATAGACTCCCTTCCATGCAGCTGCCTTTGCTTTCCCTACAGATCTTTTCACAACTTTATTTGCCTTTCTGTAGTGTTCTCTATCTTCGTCATATCCAGACTTATCCCATTTCTTTTTTCCTCGTCGTTTTGCCTTCCTGCTTCCTGAACCACATCATTCCACCACCATGTGTCTTTATCCAGTGGAGCACCTTTCCCAGACGTCTTCCACAAAACTTCCACACTTGTTTTCCTGATTGCTTCTGCATTTACTGCCCACCATCTCTGAAGTCCTTCCACTGGCCGTGTTCCTTGCAACACCTTTTCGTTGAGTTCACTTCTCAAAATTGGATTTTGCAATTTACACCATTTAATTCTTGGAGTAATTTTCCTTGCTGTTCTTTTCTTAATGCCCTTGAATTCATAACCAGTAACTAGCACGCTGTGTTGTGGTGTAAGATTTCCCCCATAATAACTTTACAATTCTTAACCTCCTTCAAATGCATTTTTCTGCACAAAAGAAAATCTATTTGGCTCTCTCTTCCTCCGCTTTTGTAGGTCACCAAATGCCTTTCGTTTTCTTGAAGAAGGTGTTACATATTGCTATATCTAATGCAAAGGCAAGACTTAGCACTCTTTCGCCCTGCTTATTTATCTTGCTTATATAGATGCTTATATATATTAAATCCCCAGATAACATGCAATCTCCTCACTAATTCCCCTTCCACATTGGTGCACAACATGTCCATTTAGATCTCCACCCAGAAATACCCTTTCATCAGCTAATATACTAGAAAGTTCCTGCTCCAGGTCCCTCCAAAAGACATCTTTTTCTTCCTCCTCACAGCCAACTTGAGGAGCATAGGCACTTACAATGGTAAACTCTTCCCCAAGACACTCGTTCTTTAATACACTATTTTCTATTTTTCGTCTATATTGAAGTCATTAAAGAACTCATGTGGGTTCGTTAATGGCTTGCCGAGAGCGATAGAATTTTCTCAATATATATTGGCGATTTTTTTTATTTAGAAATTGCATAAAGGGGTGCAAAATAGAAAAAATAGTTTAAAGAACTAGTTCCATAAGCGCGATTTTTCAGCACGCGTCCATGTTTTGAAAACGACGAGCGCAGCGAGGACACATGGACGCGTGCTGAAAAATCGCGTTTATTGAACTCGTTCTTTAATATTCTATTTTCTATTTTGCGCCCTTTTATGCAATTTTGCTCGCTGCGCTCGTCGTTTTCAAAACATGGATGCGTGTTTAAAATCGCGCTTATTGAACTCGATCTTTAGTATACTATTTTCGTCTTTAATGAAGTCATTAAAGCACTCATATGGGTTCGTTAATAAGCGATACAATTTTCTCAATAAGTATGACAATTTTTTTATTTAGAAATTGCATAAAAGGGCGCAAAATCGAAAAAAATAGTTTAAAGAACTATTATTAATACTAATTAAGCGCGTACATGTTTTTAAACATGGATAGGTGCTGAGAAATCGCGCTTATTGAACTCGTTCTTTAATATACTATTTTCTATTTTGCGTCTACAATGAAGTCATTAAAGCACTAATATGGATTTGTTAATGGCTCGCCGAGAGCGATACAATTTTCTCAATATGTATCGCTGATTTTTTTTATTTAGACATGGCATAAAAGGGCGCAAAATGGAAAAAATATTTTAAAGAACGAGTTCAATAAGCGCTATTTTCCAGCACGTGTCCATGTTTTGAAAACGACGAGTGCAGCTAGCAAAATTGCATAAAAGTTTTGAAAACAAGAAAAAACTAAAAAAAAATTGTAATGTTTCGAAAACGACGAGCGCAGCGAGAACAAAACATGCACCCGTGCTGAAAAATCGCGCTTATTGAACTCGTTCTTTAATATACTATTTTATACACAGTTTGAAACATATCGCCGATTCTAATTTTACAAGAGAGCATTACGCAAGAGTTTCAGTTTTACTTTCCCTTCTCGTGTTCTATTATTAAGATATCAAACAGTGCAACGATAATTCTCACATTGACTCGACCTAGTTCTGGTTAAAACGCACACATAATCTAGAAATTTACTAATCATCTCCGATCTATATTTTCTTAACAAAACTCTCTGCTACCTTTCGGTTTTCTGTTAGGTGAGAAGAAGAGACCGAATAAAACATGGGGATATCAGATGAACGTGTGTGTGTACATGACGTTGGTACGCACACCCATATTTCTCCCACGCAAACACGCACAGCCTTAGAAACGTTTGTTACATCTCGACTATAAGATACAATTTTTTTTTCTTCTCTTCAACTAAAACACTTCACGCCGGAGAAATATCTCAACGTTCACTTTGTCTAAACATTCTATCCGTGTAAATCTAAATATTAAAACTTCTGTCTGGTGTTGTTCTCTCCATCTGTCTATTTGGGCAGATAAGTCTTCAGTTTAAAGTTTCAGAAATTGATTATTAATTGAAATGTTCTGTCTATTTAGGCAAATAAGGCTTGAGTTTAAAGTTTCAGAAATTGATGAAATTTGTTTAAAATAACTCTAGTTAGATTCCTACTAGACTCTAGTACGAGTCCCTAACTAGTTGAGTAACTAGCCTAGAAGTACAGTAACTCACCCTCTAGTAACTGGAGCGCCTATAGTTGGAACTGTTAAAGGGTGACATCATTGTAGATATGGCTTAACTTAACCTAATTTCCGTCAGTCAACGTCCCTTTCGATTGAAAAAAGACTATGAAGTTTCTCCCAATTCGCGCCTAAAGAAATTTTGCTTCAAAAACATCAAATGTCAATAAATAATTTTTGAAGTTAGATATAGACTCTAAACAAATTTCACGTAATAATACATTACGTAACGAGAGTTGTAAGAAGCATATTACGTACGAGCGGAACAGTTACAGCTACGCGGGTCGGGCGTAATTCCGCGAGTACGTAATTGCCTTACAACTCGAGTTATGTACTATACTTTATCTACGACCACACTAATTTGTTTCTATTTGAAGAAAAACATGTTTGTTGTGACAAATTTATTTCTTATTTGGGACTATTATAATATCAAACTATAAAAAATATTATACTACATAATATAGTATTATAATATATACTATTATAATATTAACATTATAATAAACAAATAGTTATATAATAGTATTTTCTATTTTATAATAGTATTTTCATATATAACTGTTACTCGACATAATTTAACTTGAAAGAAATTAAAAGAAATACATTCCTAATGGTTACATACCTTATTATTTAGTACTTATTTGGGCTAAACTTGAATAAGTTTGCTCATAGATATAGGCAACCCAATGTACGCAATGTCAATTTCCGTTACTTTGAATTTTGGCACGGGGAGCGCTGAACGTATGAGCACGTAGTAGCAGCTCTTAACCAATCAACGAACCGTAAACCAAACGCACGTGTGTGTTATCAATCATAACTTATCATTAATCGCGGACTCTTACATACGTATGTGTTATGAGGTATTTACATAGTCCACAAACTGTACATTAATGGACATTTACAATATTGGTCGTAGATAAAGGTCATTAAATAATTTTTAAATTTAGATATAAATTCTAAACAAATTTCAAGTAAAATTCTTCAAGTTTTCTCCTGATACCAGACGAGATTAAAGTAAAGTTTAACAGTGGAAAATGTCGTCCATACTAGTTCAACTCGAACGATAAGCGACTTATTAGTAAATATTTTTTTCTTGAAGAATGCTCCGTATTTCCAACAAAATCCGGAGAATTTTAATCGATCAGAAGAACACGGAGGGGTGGCAATACACGAAAAATATTTCCCGAACACCATTTCAAGTATTTTGAAATGCGTGTGTGCGTCGCTCTTTCTCCGCGTCTAGCAGCGACGTCCGCAGAGAAACATTAAGGAGGCAAGTGCATTGAGCACGTGTGGTGAGAATGCGGACCGTTTACATTACAGTATTCACGGCAGCCCACATATCAACGCTCCATTAGCTCCAGAATAACTGCATTTCTAAGCTACTTATTAATCGCTCTAAAAACATCGCCCCGATTATACCAACACAATGAACGAATATTTATAGAAATCTAATTCAATATCTAATCATAGAGAAAACTTAAAGCTTGAATAAGCTATTTTCCATTTAATTATTTAAGACTTTACGGGATAAATATAATCTCTGCCTAATTCCCTGCGTACAATCTTGTTTGTTTAACGTTCATGCGAATTAAAATTGGATGGATAATTTGTGTGTGATGAAAGTGCGGAGTAGGAAGATAGGCGAAGGAATGGCTGACGTCAAAGGGGCAGCAGCCGAAGCAGATTGTGGCAGCCGAACCGGGGGCGGCTGCGAGGGAATTGCGGAGGCAGCGGGCGCGCGGGGGTGGAAGATGTGCGGCGGGGGCGAAGACGGACGGCCAGATTAACTTGATGCACGGGAGGAACTTTCGCAGCGCTATTACCGCGAGTGGATAAGGAATACAAAGGAATTTGTTATGGTGTAAATTGGTTTCGATTTTCTTTCTCCCGCTGTTGTTGCTGCTGTACATCTTGCTGAAGACGGTCAAAGATTTTCTTTGGTCTATTCTTGTCTAGTCCTGTATGTCTACTCTTGTCTGTCCAGTCTTGTCTGTCTAGTCTTGTCTGTCAAGTCTTGTCTGTCTAGTCTTGCCTGTCTGGTCTTGTCTGTCCAGTCTTGTCTGTGCAGTCTTGTCTGTCCAGTCTTGTCTGTCCAGTCTTGTCTATCCAGTCTTATCTGTCCAGTCTTGTCTGTCCAGTCTTGTCTGTCTAATCTTGTCTGTCTAGTCTTGTCTGCCTAGTCTTGTCTGCCTAGTCTTGTTTGCTTAGTCTTGTCTGCCTAGTCTTGTCTGTCCAGTCTTGTCTGTATAGTCTTGTCTGTCCAGTCTTGTCTGTCCAGTCTTGTATAACCAGTCTTGTCTGTTCAGTCTTGTCTGTCCAGCCTTGTTTGTTCAG
The DNA here is from genome assembly GCA_944588485.1 of Phosphuga atrata. Classification (NCBI taxonomy): domain Eukaryota; kingdom Metazoa; phylum Arthropoda; class Insecta; order Coleoptera; family Silphidae; genus Phosphuga; species Phosphuga atrata. The sequence continues at coordinate 70,295,734 of OX155895.1, forward strand.
TCTTGTCTCTCCAGTCTTATCTGTTCAGTCTTGTCTATCCACTCTTGTATGTCCACCCTTGTCTGTCCACACATGTCTGTCCACTCTTGTCTGGCCACTCTTGTCTGTCCACACTTGTCTGTCCACTCTTATCTGTCCAATCTTGTCTGTCGACTCTTGTCTGTCCACTCTTGTCTGTCCACAATTGTGTGTCCAGTCTTGTCTGTCTAGTCTTGTCTGTCTAGTTATTTATCCTTATATTTAATTTATTACAAATATAACCTGGTACCACAGCATGAGGTGCCATATGGCAAAACTGGTGAAAATTTGGGAAGATCGAGCCATTACCCGAAACACAAAACTTCGGCTGATTCATAGCCTGATCTTCTCCATTGCAACTTACGCCTGCGAAACGTGGACTATTCGGACCTCAGACCAACGCAGAATAGAAGCGTTTGAAATGGTATGCTATAGAAAAATGCTGCAAATACCATGGACAGCCCACCGCACAAACGAGTCTATTATTCAACAACTCGATATAAAGACCAGACGATACCAGACAATAAACCAACGGTATTTGGGATACCTGGGTCATGTTGCAAGGCGGTTCGACAATATTGAGCAACTCATATTAGAAGCTAAAGTCCAAGGCCGCCGCCCAAGAGGAAGATCGCCAACACGATGGATAGAACATACAAAAACCCTGACGGGACAAGGGATGCAGGAAGTAATGCCCAAGATAGAGAGCGCTGGCGAGGAGTCATTACGACCACACCACACCCTGTGTGTCACCACACCCTGCAGGGTTATGGACTGAAAAGAGAGACCTCAGCATCACACTTACCAACGTCACGGATTACTTCTTGCCTGGAGCTTTGGCAGCCTCGTTGGGTATCTTGGGCTTCTTTGCCTTCTTGCTCTTACCCTTCTTATCTTTCAGAATAAGCGCCCTCCTCCTTGCCTGCAACTTAGCCGACCTACGATGACTTTCTCGAAGTGTAAATTCCACGTTTCTTTTCACCAAAGCTTCTTCCCTCAATTTTGTGCGTTTTTTTTGGCCAAAATGACTTGCCTCTTTAGGACCGCGGACTGCTGAGGCACAGACATACAAAATTAAAACATGGTGCCCAGCCATTATACATATCGAATTAAGTCATTAAATTACGTTATAATGCCTCAGTTAACTCGTATTGTATTGCTACATCATCGTCATCATCAACCAGCCCGTTCCGTCCACTGCTGGACATAGGCTCCCTCCATAGCACTCCATCGTCTTCTGCCTTGAGTTTCGTGGATCCAGTTGGTTTCGATCGTTTTTAGGTCATCGGTCCAACGTGTCGGTGGTCTTCCTCTGCTACGCTTATCGGCTCTTGGTCTCCACTCTAATATTTTCTTCGTCCATCTTTCGTCCTTCATTCGACCTACTTGGCCAGCCCATCTCCATTTGAGTTTAGTTATACGCTCGATCACGTCTGCCAATTTAGTTTTCCTCCGTAGCTCCCCATTGGTAGTATGGTGGTGTAGGCTTATTTCGATCAATCCATTTTTCGTTGGATTATTTTAAGTTTTCTTGCCGTATTGGCGGTTAGAGTTAAGGTTTCCGCCCCATATGTAAGGACAGATATTCCCAGATATTTGTGTTGAGGTAGTGTATTTGTTGCATTGGACGATCTCATGCTCATCTCTAATTCGGAGCTACAAGGATCGATACCCAATGACAAGTAGTCTTTTCTATTTCGACGTCACTTAGCGCATGCGTCGAAGTTAGGAGACTATTCAGGTCGTGGGTCTAACCTGATGTCTCCGCGCGCAAGCATCAGAGTCGAATTCTGCTTTTGTGGACATGGTGTCCTTTGTTTCATGGTTTCGTTTGTTGTTAGTTCTGGTGTCCTAGTTAGGTGCGTTGGGCTTGTTGGCTTCCTTTGTTGTTTCGTCTGTGTTATCACGTTTGCTGTGTTGTTGCTGCGTTCGGGATTCCTCTGCGGTGGCCTATTTGGTTTTTTGGGGCTGGGTAACGGTTTATATGGGGTTCTAGGGTGAGAGTGGTGGCGCACACCAAAGGGGTGAGATGGCATCTGGTGGTAATGGCACGGCGCTAGAGTACCATCGGCGTTTAGAGAGGGACGCCACTGTACTACTGGACCTTATTTCTGGATGGATTGAGTTCCAACATAGCGTTCTTCAATGGATTGGGACGACGTACACTACGTACAACCGCCTTTCGATGGACACGGAGGACCTTCTTGATTTCATCAAATTTCAACAAGTCGGTGTTGGCCAGTTTTGGTTGCTACAGCCCTTCTTCTCGGTGGAGGGCTTATTCCAGTTGTCGAAAAGCTTGTCCGACCTCTCGAAAGTGGATTCGGTCCAGTTGATAAAATGTCCAACATGAGAGCGAGCTTCAAGTTCAAATTGCTCACGTTTATCAAATCAATTCCGGGGATGTTACGGAAAGCGCGTCGCAAACCTTGATCCTTGTTGTATATGATAAGAGGTTCTCTACGTTGAATACGACGTCTGTTACGCATCTTACCCTTACCCGTACGGAAACGCAGCGACTTGTATATCTTTTGGATATCAGCACGGCGTAAAAAGTTAACAGCATGTTTAGTCTTGCTTAATACTTTGACTTTGTCGGAGAAAGTCATCAGTGCTAACTCAGGGATTTGATCGATTACATGATCCTTGCTCATAACGAGGGCTGCGACGCCGCTGATGGCGACAGCCAAGGCCAAAGCGTACCTGCGCTGATTGACGTTGATGCGGCGATGGCATCGGCACCAGGTCTTCGTTGGAGAAATGAATATGTGTTTTCCTAAGCGCATATTACCGAAGGTACCCTGGCCAGAACGGTGAGTACCGCCACCGCGGACAAGGGGAATACGGCCAACAGCGCGACCGGTACCCCAAGATTCAGCAGAAGTTTGATGACCTACTTTGTCCATCACGGCGTATGGTTGGCGCCTGCTGAAGGCCATTTGCTAGTGGATGACGTCGACAAGATCGGGCCTGATTGGGGCTCTGAATACAGCCGGATTGGGGCTGTGAGACAAATAGGTTTTCTTTGATAGACTCGGATTTCTCATTGTAAATGCTCACCAAAGGGTGGGCTGTTGATACTGACATTTCTCTTTATAACTTGCAACTAATTTTCTTTGCACAGACACATCAAGCGAACTCTAAGTCCGCCATAAAATGTCTATTCTTATCTGTCTAGTTCTTTCTGTCTAATCTTGTCTCTCTAGTCTTGTCTGTCTAGTGTTGTCTCTCTAGTTCTCGTCTTTTCTGTCTAGTCTGTATAGTCTTGTCTGTCTAGTCTTGTTTGTCTAGTCTTCTCTGTCTAGTCTTGTCTGTTTAGTCTTGTCTGTCTAGCCTTGTCTGTCTAGTCTTGTCTGTCTAGTCTTGTCTGTCTAGTCTTGTCTGTTTAGTCTTGTCTGTCTAGTCTTGTCTGTCTAGTCTTGTCTGCCTAGTCTTGTCTGTCTAGTCTTGTCTGTCTAGTCTTGTCTGTCTAGTCTTGTCTGTTTAGTCTTGTCTATCTAGTCTTGTCTGTCTAGTCTTGTCTGTCTAGTCTTGTCTGTCTACTCTTGTCTGTTTAGTCTTGTCTGTCTAGTCTTGTCTATCTAGTCTTGTCTGTTTAGTCTTGTCTATCTAGTCTTGTCTGTCTAGTCTTGTCTGTCTAGTCTTGTCTGTCTAGTCTTGTATGTCTAGTCTTCTCTGTCTAGTCTTGTCTGTCTAGTCTTGTCTGTCTAGTCTTGTCTGTTTAGTCTTGTCTGTCTAGTATTGTCTGTCTAGTCTTGTCTGTCTAGTCTTGTCTGTCTAGTCTTGTCTGTCTAGTCTTGTCTGCCTAGTCTTGTCTGTCTAGTCTTGTCTGTCTAGTCTTGTCTGTTTAGTCTTGTCTGTCTAGTCTTGTCTATCTAGTCTTGTCTGTCTAGTCTTGTCTGTCTAGTCTTGTCTGTCTAGTCTTGTCTGTCTAGTCTTGTTTGTCTAGTCTTGTCTGTCTAGTCTTGTCTGTCTAGTATTGTCTCTCTAGTCTTGTCTATCTAGTCTTGTCTGTCTAGTCTTGTCTATCTAGTCTTGTCTGTTTAGTCTTGTCTATCTAGTCTTGTCTGTCTAGTCTTGTCTGTCTAGTCTTGTCTGTCTAGTCTTGTATGTCTAGTCTTCTCTGTCTAGTCTTGTCTGTCTAGTCTTGTCTGTCTAGTCTTGTCTGTTTAGTCTTGTCTGTCTAGTATTGTCTGTCTAGTCTTGTCTGTCTAGTCTTGTCTGTCTAGTCTTGTCTGTCTAGTCTTGTCTGCCTAGTCTTGTCTGTCTAGTCTTGTCTGTCTAGTCTTGTCTGTTTAGTCTTGTCTGTCTAGTCTTGTCTATCTAGTCTTGTCTGTCTAGTCTTGTCTGTCTAGTCTTGTCTGTCTAGTCTTGTCTGTCTAGTCTTGTTTGTCTAGTCTTGTCTGTCTAGTCTTGTCTGTCTAGTATTGTCTCTCTAGTCTTGTCTATCTAGTCTTGTCTGTCTAGTCTTGTCTGTCTAGTCTTATCTGTCTAGTCTTGTCTGTCTAGTCTTGTCTGTCTAGTCTTGTCTGTCTAGTCTTGTCTGTCTAGTCTTGTCTGTCTAGTCTTTTCTGTCTAGTCTTGTCTGTCTAGTCTTGTCTGTCTAGTCTTGTCTGTCTAGTCTTGTCTGTCTAGTCTTGTCTGTCTAGTCTTTTCTGTCTAGTCTTGTCTGTCTAGTCTTGTCTGTCTAGTCTTGTCTGTCTAGTCTTGTCTGTCTAGTCTTGTCTGTCTAGTCTTGTCTGTCTAGTCTTGTCTGTCTAGTCTTGTCTGTCTAGTCTTTTCTGTCTAGTCTTGTCTGTCTAGTCTTGTCTGTCTAGTCTTGTCTGTCTAGTCTTGTCTGTCTAGTCTTGTCTGTCTGGTCTTGTCTGTCTAGTCTTGTCTGTCTAGTCTTGTCTGTCTAGTCTTGTCTGTCTAGTCTTGTCTGTCAAGTCTTGTCTGTCTAGTCTTGTCTGTCTAGTCTTGTCTGTCTAGTCTTGTCTGTCTAGTCTTGTCTGTCTAGTCTTGTCTGTCTAGTCTTGTCTGTCTAGTCTTGTCTGTCTAGTCTTGTCTGTCTAGTCTTGTCTGTCTAGTCTTGTCTGTCTAGTCTTGTCTGTCTAGTCTTGTCTGTCTAGTCTTGTCTGTCTAGTCTTGTCTGTCTAGTCTTGTCTGTCTAGTCTTGTCTGTCTAGTCTTGTCTGTCTAGTCTTGTCTGTCTAGTCTTGTCTGTCTAGTCTTGTCTGTCTAGTCTTGTCTGTCTAGTCTTGTCTGTCTAGTCTTGTCTGTCTAGTCTTGTCTGTCTAGTCTTGTCTGTCTAGTCTTGTCTGTCTAGTCTTGTCTGTCTAGTCTTGTCTGTCTAGTCTTGTCTGTCTAGTCTTGTCTGTCTAGTCTTGTCTGTCTAGTCTTGTCTGTCTAGTCTTGTCTGTCTAGTCTTGTCTGTCTAGTCTTGTCTGTCTAGTCTTGTCTGTCTAGTCTTGTCTGTCTAGTCTTATCTGTCTAGTCTTGTCTGTCTAGTCTTGTCTGTCTAGTCTTGTCTGTCTAGTCTTGTCTGTCTAGTCTTGTCTGTCTAGTCTTGTCTGTCTAGTCTTGTCTGTCTAGTCTTGTCTGTCTAGTCTTGTCTGTCTAGTCTTGTCTGTCTAGTCTTGTCTGTCTAGTCTTGTCTGTCTAGTCTTGTCTGTCTAGTCTTGTCTGTCTAGTTTTGTCTGTCTAGTCTTGTCTGTCTAGTCTTGTCTGTCTAGTCTTGCCTGTGTAGTCTTGTCTGTCTAGTCTTGTCTGTCTAGTTTTGTCTGTCTAGTCTTGCCTGTGTAGTCTTGTTTGTCTAGTATTGTCTGTCTAGTCTTGTTTGTTTAGTCTTGTCTGTGCTGTCTCACTGCTATGCAAAAATATAAATAATAAAACTATGTAGATTTGATTATAGTGGAGTAAAATGAAGTAAAACTCCTCCTCGAGCGTGCCATTTAGATCTAGTTATAAACCACAAGTAGGCCGAGCGTTAATTATTCAAACAAATCAATTCCGTTGAGTGAAGATTCTAGAAAAACATGAAATATGCAAAGCTGTCCAATCTAACTATCTAGTATAACAATCTATGATTTCATATTATTGATAGAAGATTGCAGAAGTATTTAAATAAATATTGAAAATATTTTGTTGATTTCAATGGTTTTGTTTGAAATATTTAGTAAACAAATTTTTCTAAAGTAAAGGTTTGTTGCGTTTGTTGCAGATGTTCGAGTGCGAGGTAGAAGGAGGAAGTTCTTGAGTTTGCAAAACTTTCCGCAAAAGTTTCACAGGTAAGTTCTTCAATTACGTGAAAGTTTTTGCTTTTAAAGATTAGTTCGAATTTCTTCATTGAATTGTGTTATGAAATTACTAAGACTAGTACTTTTATGGAATTGGATAATTCCATTTCAATTATTAAAAATGAACTAGGCTAGTGTATAGTTTACAAAACTATACTGGATTTAAGGTCTAGTTTTTATTACGACTTGTCTAATTCGATTGATTTCTGAAACTCCTACAACTAACACAAACAATTTTTGCAAATTTAAAAAATTTTTGATTTATGCAATAACTTTTTTTTCTACAATTTTCAATTTAAAAATTTGAAATTTTGCACAATTATTACTAAAACTATCGCAAGCAATTTCTGCAAGTTTCAATAAATTCCGTCTCTTTGTCTGTCTTCTCCGGGTTTCCAAATTTCATGATTTATGCAAAAACTTGACATCCCTTTTTTTCTAAAATTCACAATTTTCATTTAAATATTTTTAAATTTTGCATAATTATTACTAAAACTAACGCAAACAATTTCTGCAAGTTTCAATTTATCCCGTCTGTTCGTCTGACTGTTACGAATTTTCAAATTTCTTGATTTATACAAAAACTTGAAATCCCATTTTTTTTTTCTAAAATTTACAATTTTCAGTTTAAATATTTGAAATTTTGCACAATTATTACTAAAACTAACTCAAATAATTTCTGCAAGTTTCAATTAATCCCGTCTGTTCGTCTGTTACAAATTTTCAAATTTCTTGATTTATGCAAAAACTTGAAATCATAGTTTTCATTGTAAAAATTTGAGATTTTGCACAGTTATTACTAATACAAACAATTTCTGCAAGTTTCAATTAATTCCGTGTGTGTCTTTTACGAATTTCCAAATGTCTTGTTTTATGCAAAAACTCCAAATCCCATTTTTTTCTAAATTCCACAATTTTCAGTTTAAAATTTTGTAATTTTGCACAATTATTACTAATACTAACACAAACTATTTGTGCCAGTTTGAATTAATTCCGTCTGTTTGTCTGTCTTCTACGAATTTTGAAATTTCTTGATTTATGAAAAAACTAGAAATATTCACATAGTTTGAAAGGATAGTGGTCTTAATTAATAATACTTAATTTTCTTTTTTCTATAATTTGAATGTTTTCGTATTATCAAAACGTATTAAAACTATTCTATGTCGATAGATTTATGTTTCTTGTAAAATGAACTAGTTTTTAAGTTTAAATGTAAGAAAGTTCTACTTGATTGCGTTAGCAAACTTTTAATTTTCGAAAACAATTAAGATTTTCTTTTCGGGTGAGAATTAAAAGTTTTCCGCTTGATAAAAGCGAGAAAAACTTTCGTTCGATCCGGGCGGAGGGAATTGTTATTCGAGTCGGTAACAATAAAAGGCGAACCTCTCCGAGAGAGCGAGAGAATTTATTAATTCCCGCAGTAGCAGGAAATGATTTTCGCCGAGGCAAAGTGACTAACTTTGTAGCTCTGCAGGAATTCGGCGTTCGCTAAACGTCCGTCCAAACGCGAGCGCAAACTCTCCTCGCAAACGACCCAAATAAACACCGCCCGAGAGAGAGACGACAGAAAATCCACCAGCAAAAAAAAATATCGAGGATTTTTAATTAAGTAAAATAATTGCGAGAGTCGAGTTCAAGTGCGGCCAAATACGTGAAACTATATGCAGGTATTATATATATACAGTGTGTACATAAAGGCGGAGAGAAACATAATAGTTTCAGTAACCCAAATAACGGACACGACTGTGCTTGGCTGCAGGTTTTGAAACGTTTCAATTACAGGAAACGGTAATCGAGTAATCCTTCCATCTGGCCAACACAATTTTTCAATTGTTTTCCCTTCCTTCTGCAAAATGTGTCTGTCGGTTTTCAAAATGAACAGAAAACGACTTTCAACAAGCGAATAACTAGTGAAAATTAACAAGTTACGAGTTTTTAGAGAAACGTTGCGTGAAGTAATTAGTCTAATTTAGTGGGATATTATTTGATTTATGAAAGAATTAGCACGGAATTTAAGACAGAAAAATTAAGATTTGCAAATTACGAAGCTCAATATTTGAAAATTTAATCAAAATTTATGACAATAGATACAATTATCTTTGATTTTATGTAATTTACTTACTACCTTAAAAATTAGGGTTGTAATGTAAAAACTTTATCATTTTTATTTTAACAGGCAAAATCGTTTACAAAATTCGTTACAAATTTGTCAAAAATCATTTACGAATTTTCAAAAATTTTGGATTTATGCAAAAATTTGAAACCCATTTTTTTCTAAAATCCCTAATTTTCTGTTTAAAAATCTGAAATTTTGCATAATTATAACTAAAACTAACACAAACAGTTTCTACAAGTTTCAATTAGTTTCGTCTGTTTATCTGTTTTTAAGAATATTCAAAAATTTTTGATTTATGCAATTGAAAAACCTAACCAAAAACCTAACCAAACTTGAAATCCAATTTCTTCTAAAATCCACAATTTTCAGTTTAATTTTTTTTAATTTCGCACAATTATTACTGAAACTTAGACATACAGTTTCTAAAAGTTTCAATTAATTGCAGTCTGTCTTTTACGAATTTAAAAAAAAATTGATTTAAGCAAAAACTTTGAAATCCAATTTCTTCTAAGATACAATTATCTTTGATATCGTGTAATCTACATGTTAGTGGCTTAAAAATTAAGTTTTAAATGTAAAAGCTTTACCAGAAGTTCAAAATCGTTTACAAAATTCGTTACAAGTTTATCAAAAACATCTGTAAGTTGAATTAATTGAATATTATGAAAATATATACAATTATCTTTGATTTCATGAAATCTACATGGCACCTATTAGCTTGGCACCTAAAAAGTAAGTTTCTAATGTAAAAACTTTACCAGATTTTTAACAAAAAAAGTTAAAAATTGTTCACAAAATACCTTACAAGCTTCTTAATTAAACTTCTGAAAATTGAATCATTATTAATAGAATATTCTGAAAATAGAACTAATTGTAAAATACTGAATTTTTAATATTGGTAAACCATACTACATTATAGATAATCGTATAAACTTAATTAAAGTCGGAACACAGCCTGAATATATAAATATATATTTAACCTTTCCGGAGCTCTATAACACAATTGAGTCTTTTTAAGACAAATAAAACAAATCTCATGTGAAATTTGCCAGCTATTTATTAGCTTTCAGTCCACCTTCGTGGCACTCAAAACAAGAAAAATAACATTGTTTTTTTAAGATTGTCTTTCTATTAGTGCCACGAGTGCCACGAAGGTGGACTGAAAGCTAGTAAATAGCTGGCAAATTTCACATGAGATTTGTTTTGGTAGTCCTAAAAAGACTCAATTGTGTTATAGAGCTCCGGAAAAGTTGAATATATTTATATATTCAGGCTGTGTTCCGATTTTTGTAAGTTTACTCAATTTTTTGTTTAGAAATCTGAAATTTTGGATAATTATAACTAAAACTAACACAAACATTTTTTGCAAGTTTCAGTCTGTCTGTCTATTACGAATTTTCAAAAATTTTGAATTAACGCAAAAACTTGAAACCCATTTTTTTTTCTAAAATCCCTAGTTTTCAGCTTAGAGATCTTAAATTTTGCATAATTACAACTAAAACTAACACAAACAATTTCTGCGAAGTTTCAATTAGTTCCGTCTGTTTGTCTGTCTTTTACGAATTAAAAAAAATCATTTATGCAATAACTTGAAATCTAATGTCTTCTAAAATCCCCAATTTTTAGTTTAAAAATCTGAAATGTCGCACAGTCATTACTAAAACTAAGATATACAGTTTCTGCAAGTTTCAATTAATATCGTCTCTTTGTCTTTCTTTTACGAACATTTAAATTTCTTGATTTACGCTGAAACTTGAAATCCAATTTTTTGTAAATTCTCCAATTTTCAGTTTAAAAATCTGTTATTTCGCACAATTATTACTAAAATTAAGACTTACAAGTTCTGCAAGTTTCAATTAATTCCGTTTGTTAGTCTGTCTTTTACGAATTTTCAAAATATTTCATATTTTCAGTTTAAAAGTATGAAATTTCGCAAAATTATTACGAAAACTAAGACATACTGTTTCGGCAAATTTAAATTAATTTCGTCTGTTTGTCTTCTTCGAATTTTTAAATTTCTTGTTTTGTGCAAAAACTTGTGCAAAAACAAATTCCAATTTTTTCTAAAATCTCCAATTTTCAGTTTAAAAATCTGAAATTTCGTACAATTATTATTAAAACTAACGCAAACAATTTCTGTAAGTTTCAATTAACTCCGTCTGTTTGTATGTCTGTAACGAATTTCCCCACGCAGCGTCTGACCCAGAATGGGCGGCTTGCAAACAGCGTCTGTTCTCCATGTTAGGAGCGGCTGAAATTCACATTCGCCAACCCGTCCGGCCAGCGTGGCGAATTATGGCCAAAACCCCCAAAAACATGGCGATTTTTCAAACTAGTGGAAGTGAACCCCAGGTGGGTAGACCACACACTGGCAACTCCCACACCCCTGTCGGGGTCTGCCTCACAGATTCTGGGGGAGGCAAAAGATCGATATTATCACACCCCAACCCCAAAATAGACTCAAGGAAGAGCACCAACACCAAAAGACTAAACATCGTAACACAATGTGAGAACACTACTCTCGGAAGGAAATCTGGCTGAGTTGGAAATTGAAACGCAAAAGATCAAATGGGATGTTATCGGACTCAGCGAGGTCAGGAGACGAGGCGAAAGTTCAACAACACTAAAATCAGGTCATTTACTCTACTACGCCGGAGAGGACGACAAATCAGAGGGAGGCATCGGCTTTCTTATCAACAAACGCCTAAAAAAACAAATTCAAACGACTCAGAAAATCTGAACCAGAGTGGCCTACCTTGTAATAAAACTGAGCACAAAATACAGTATCAAGATTGTACAGGTTTACACCCCAACATCATCACATACAGAAGAAGAAGTGGACTTTTTCTATGAAGATGTAACATTAGCCTTGAACAACACAAAAACACGGTCCACCATAATTTGCGGAGACTTCAATGCAAAAATAGGTTTGAAAACAGATACATCGGAGACATGCCTAGGAAATTTCGGGTCTGAAGGAAGAAATGCCCGGGGTGAAACCATGTTGGGCTTTCTGCAACAACTTCTTCAGTAAGAAACCCCACAGAAGATGGACATGGGAAAGTCCAGATGGTAAAATGAGATCGATTTCATAATCGCGGACAAGTTACAAATTGTGGAAGACGTGACAGTGCTGAACAACTGTATAACCGGAAGCGACCACAGAATGGTGCGGATCAATATCCGTATAGAGCTCGGTAAAGAACGATACAATTTTTGATAAGGAAAACAAACAAACAGATGTGGACAGGACTAACAGATATTCAAGGATTCGAGACCCACATTACAAATACACTACAAAAAGATGTCCTCCATGATTCAAACATCAACAGTTTGAACCACGAAATAATCGAGGCTTTAAAGCAGGGCCAAGAAATGTTTCGCCCCAAAAACAACAAAGACGAGAAAATCAGCCAAACTACGAAAAACCTTATCGTCGAACGAAACCAAATGAGAGCACTCAGAAATACCAACAGTACAGAAATGAGAGAAAAAAATAAGGAAATCTCTAAAGCAATTAGAAAGGACATCAGAAACTACCACGGTAGGAAAACCCAAGAAACAATAGAGAAGAATAAAAGTATGAAAGTACTACGCAGAAATCTTGCCGAGGGTAAATCGGAAATAACCAAATTAAAACATAAACATGGCAGCATCACCTCAAATAGAGACGAAATCCTGAACATCGTGGAAGAGTTCTATTACGAATTATACCGGAGCCGCATCCAAGAACCCCTAGACCTACATGGAGTTAGGTGTACACAAGAACGAGGCGTCGTGAACCAGGGATCGGAAGAGATACCAGACATCATTATCGAAGAAATTGAAAACGCGCTGTCAAGAATGAAAAATAATAAAGCACCAGGAGAAGACGAGGTGGTTGCAGAAGCAATAAAATCCGGAGGTTTCCGCTTACTAGAGAAAATACGAACACTGTTCAGCCTATGTCTACATTCACGCACCGTTCCGGATCAGTGGCACGAAGCGACCACCATACTACTCCATAAAAAGGGAGAAGAAACGAACCTGGAAAATTACCGCCCAATAACTCTCCTCAGTCATCTACACAAACTGTTCAACAGGGTCATAACATCAAGGCTAGAAAATAAACTCGAGCATTACCAGCCAAGAGAACAAGCAGCTTTCAGACCGGGCTTTGGGACAAATGATCACCTACAGAGTATTAACACCCTCATTGAGAAATCCATAGAATACAACAGACCACTAGTTCTCCTATTTGTAGACTTTCACAAAGCTTTTGACACCATTGAGGTGAAAGCTATACTAAACGCCCTGAAAGAATGTCGAGTAGATTATAGATATTCAAAATTCATCTATAATATATATATAGATACGCTACTATGTCAGTTAGACTACATGAAACTAGCAACCCCATTGAAATCGGAAGAGGTGTGAGACAAGGAGACACCGTGTCTCCTAAATTATTTATTACCGTTCTGGAACATGCCTTCAAAAAACTCGACTGGGACACAAAGGGAATAAACATAGATGGTCGGAACCTTAGCCACCTCCGCTTCGCGGACGACATAGTCCTAACAACTGACGACCTGGGAGAGGCGAGACAAATGCTCTGCGAATTGGAGGAGGCATCCTCCGGGGTTGGTCTGAAAATGAACTTCTCCAAAACGAATATCATGACAAATCTCGCCATGAGCGAAAGTATAAACATCGATAACACCGAAATCGAATGGGTCGAAAAATATATGTACCTGGGCCACGAGGTAAGAATATCTAGAGAAAATCAAACATGCGAGCTGCACAGAAGAATCGGCCTAGGATGGGCGGTCTATAGGAAATATGATGTGAACTTTCGATAATAGGCGGCCTATGGAAAGTTAGAACATGTCTTCAAGAGCGAACTCCCCATCTGCCAGAAAAGAAAAGTGTTCGACCAATGCGTTCTGCCAGTACTCACATATGGCGCAAAACACTCACCTTAACGACGACATCCGCGAAAAAACTCAAAGTGGCACAACTCAAGATGGAAAGGTCAATGATTGGATTGGGTTTGAGAGACCACGTCACAAACCAGGACCTGCGGCGAAGAACCGGCGTGAAAGACATCGTCGAGCAAATAACCACATTAAAGTGGAATTGGGCGGGACACGTGGCCAGAACGGGCGACGACAGGTGGACAAAGAGGTTTTTGGAATGGAGGCCTCGCACCGATAAGCGAAACAGAGGAAGACCTCACAGACCAGACAGAGGAGAGAAGACCAGTTGGACCGATGACCTGAAAAGAATCGCAAATAATTGGATCCAGACAGGCCAAGATAGAAATGGGTGGAGGGCCATGAGGGTGGCCTATGTCCAGCAGTGGACTTTCTAAGGGCTGGTTGATGATGATGATGATGAACGAATTTCCAATTTTCTTGATTTATGCATAAACTTGAAATCCCATTTTTTTCCTAAAATCCGAAATTATCAGTTTAAAAATCTGAAATTTTGCACAATTATTTCTAAAACTAACGCAAACAATTTTCGCAAGTTTCAATTCATTTCGTTTCTTTGTCTGTTTTTTACGAATATTCAAATTTCTCGATTTATGGAAAAATTTGCACCCCCTCATTATCGTAACTATCCTTATTCAAGCATCCTACCTACATAACAAACATACCACAGCCCTCTTTTTGGATTGGACAGCAATAAGGCATTTAATTGTGTATGGCATCAAGGTCTCCTATTCAAACTGCATAAACTAGGACTACCGACATACCTTTGACACATCCTTAAAGACTTGTACAACAGACAGATCCAAATCAAACGTAGCGACTACCTATCTGCTCCTTCAAGGTCTCCCTCAAGGCTCCCCATTATCACCTCTCCTTTGTAATATCTACTGTTACGACTTCTACCACCATAATAAAATTGACGAAACCTACATAGACTTGTCTTCTTACATTTTACAATACGCTGACGATTCGGTACTGACTACACATCACACCAATTTGAAAAAGACATTGCAACAGTTACAAGCACTTTCAGACAACACAATGACGTGGTTCAACAAATTGCGTCGATCTCCCAATCCTTCCACATGTCAACTTCTAATAACCAACCATGAAATCAAAGACAACTTCCCTTACATAACAATCTTACCCAGTGACGTTCACCCTTCCCACGAAGTAAAATATCTGGGTATGCTCCCGGATCAGAAACTAAAATTTAAAAAACATGTATAGAAACAGAAGACAGAAAACGTTCCAAGCATGGTAAATGTGGCATAACGAGAAATACAGCGACCAAAATTTACAAAACAATATGTAGACCACTGTTTTCGGACTTCGGTTGTTGTTCGGACTTGTTTTTTGACTTCGGTCATATTATTCTATCACAGGCCCCAAACCCAACAAGACAAATTATTGCAACAGCAGAACGTATAGCACTACAAGTCATTACCAAAATGGGTCATCCCGACAATCCTTTGCATGATCCTTCTAACCAACTACTGTATGACACTACCAAAATCCGGTCCATCCTAGACAGATACGCAGATCTTGCAATAAAATTTCTCAATAATAGGTCAAGCTGGACAATTATAAGGGACTTATGCCTGACTCGTAATATAAGACAATCAAACAGAAAACACTCACCTAAAACGCTTTACAAAGCACTAATGGACAACTACAGATTGAACAAAATTATTACAAACAATTGAAGAAACTTTAGATTTTTTTCTTTTTTATATATATACTTGTGTTATCTATTATGTTATATTAATCCTGGCAGAAAGACCCCTGGTCATTATCCAGTTGTACTTTGTACAATAAAGATTGTTATTATTATTGCAAAAATTTGAAATCCCATTTTTTTTTTCTAAAATACACAACTTTCACTTTAAGAGTTTGAAATTTTGCAAAATTATTACTAAAACTAACGCAAACAATTTCTGAAAGTTTCAATAAATTCCTTCTTTTTGTCTGTCTTCTGTGAATTCCCAAACTTCTTGACTCATGCAAAAACTTAATATCTCAATTTTTTTAAATCCACAATTTTCAGTTTAAAAATCTGAACTTTTGTACAATTATTACTAATACTAACGCAAACAATTTGTGCACATTTCAATAGATTCTGCCCGTTTGTCTGTCTTCCAGGAGTTTTCAAATTTCTTGATTTATGCAAAAACTTGAACTGCCATTTTTTCCTAAAATACAGTTTACTTCTTAAAATTCCTAAAATACAGTTTTCCTAAAATACAGTTTTTCGCTGCCTGAAAATTGTTGTTTTTTAGATTTCTTGGCTTATTGTAAACTAAATTGCATAATGATTTCTATTAGCGTAATCTGTCTATAATTTTGCGTGTTTTGATATACAATATGTAAAAATCGGAGAGGTATTAAATTCTTTTATATCATACCCCTTCATCGAATTCGCGAATTTTGACATATCATGGATATTGACATATAATACATACAAAAGACGCGAAATTTTGTCTAGAACAAACTATTAATAATCTTTTTCTGTTTTGTTCAAACGTGAGCCTGAAATTAGCGATTATAAACGTACGCAAAATAACGTATTTTTTGAAAAATGATCTGAATTAACTAAATCTTTCTCAAAATGATTCTAAATTAAATACAGATTAATCCGTATATGATACTTGCAGTTTGCGAGGAGATTAACCTCTCAAATAGTCTTTAAATTGATTTCCCAAACTGTACATTGGAATCATTGAACCATTTATATTTCTATTTCCAATGTGCGTTATAAATTGTAGATACAACAACAATTTATAAATAAGGGAAGCTATTTGGTTTTTGAGCTAATAACTGAATTTAAAAGTTTTTGCAATTTAAAATACTAAATTCTGGATGCGGACGCGGACCGCAAAGAACTCAAGACTTTTTGGTTTTTCTTCTTTTCTCATCCCGGAACCTCTTCATGCGTTCGCATCTTTTCTTTTTCTCCTCATCGGAAAAGATCCGTTTGGGCCTCCTCATTGTTGGTTTCTCCTGAAATTCTTTTATACTGTCTACTCTCCTTCTAAACTTCTGTTGTAGGCCATCTGTAGTGTGATTCCAACTTCTGCCCTATCCCTATTCACCTCATCTACCCGTTTAGATGTGGCCTTTAATCCCATGATGTAGTAGAAGATCCTTTTGGTCAGTCTGCATCATTCTTAGTAGGTGTCCGTAGAACTTCAACCTCCGCTTCTTTATTGTGTCCGTGATCTTTTCAGTGTATTTGAGTTCTTCGTTTTCCCTCATCCTCCAAGACCCATCAGTAGTTTTCTGTTGTGCGATTATTTTCCGCAGAATCCTCCTTTCTTACTTTTCGAGTTCTTTATGCTCGCCCTTTTTTTAAAATAAGATACTCCAAGGCGTACAATCCTTCAGGTTGTACTACCGATTTATAGTGTCTGATTTTGGCCTTCTAGGATAATGCCCGTTTGTTGTACTTGTTCTGCGTTAGCTTGTAGGCCAGGTCTAGTTTTTTGGATCTTCCTTTATGTGCCTCCTTATCTAGTCCGTTGGATTGACCCACGCCTGCAGGTATTTAAACTTCTCTGTACTCTTTATCTTCCAATGATTTACCTCCATGTACCTCTCACATTGGTGCTTGTGCTCCCCATATTCTGTCTTTTCATAGGAGATTTGAAGTCCCGTTTTTACTGCGATTTCATGAAGAGACTCAAGCATCTTTCGAGCGTCTTCTCGGTTATTGGAGCAAGATTAGTTTAGTTAAGATAGCAAGCTCATCGCCAAAAGCCATTTGATCGAAATTTGATTGAAGCTGATGATTGAACATTTGATTTGCAGGTTTTTCCTGTCCCTCCCAAGGCCTATTCCTCTTATTCTTTTCAAATTCAAGGCCTCCTCTTGGTTTTCCTTATTTTTTTCATTACGATGATGAAGGGCATTGGGGATAATCTATCTCCCTGTCTGAGTCCTGTCCTAATAAACCAAACAGATCAAAAATTTCCCCGAAGAACTTGATTTTCGAGTTGGTATTTGTCAGTGTTTCTTTGATGATTTCTCTCGGTTTTTTTTGTCAATTCCAAACTCTTTCAAGGTACTAAATAATGATTGCCTGTCAAGTCTGCCTTTTTGAAGTCGACAAAGATGACCACAGTGTTCTGGTTCCTAGTGCACTTGTTCGCAGAATGCGTTTTAGATTGAATATCTGTTTGGCGCATGATATTCCTTTTTGAAAACCAGCTTGGTATTCTCCAATGAGGTGATCAGCCTGTTCTTCCACTCTGATCAACAGAACTTATAGATAGTATCTTATAAGCGATTGAAAGCAGAGAGATCCCCCTGCAATTATTTGGGTCCATTCGATTACCTTTCTTATGAAGTGGATGTATGAGCGTACATTTACAATCATTTGGGATCTGTCCCATTTTCCACATTTCTTCTATAAGGTGATGGATTCTTTTTACAGCGATCTCTCCTCCGATCTTCCACATCTCTGCTATAATGCCATCTTCCCCTGGTGCTTTGATATCCTCTTTGATAATCAGTTTTATCTCATCTAGACTTGGTGGTTTGGAATATGGGTTCTCGTGGATTTGGTTCTTGGCGTCCAGTCTTTCTAGAGGTTCTTCGCAGTTTAGCAGCACTTTAGAATAGTTCGCCAAGAGCTCGCAGTTTTCTTTGTTATTAAATATCATCTATGCTCATAAAGCAGGGGTGGGGAACCTCCGGCTCGCGGGCTGCATACGGCCCGCGAAGTCATTTGATCTGGCCCGCGAGTGAATACGTTCATGTTGCAGTGCTAATATGCCGACTGCTGACAGACATCGTATTGTCGTATTTTGCAATTCGTGAGGGGATTGTGAATTTTTCCTTATTGAACATGCGTGACTGTTCGTCATTCTTTTTGGTTCGTCATTCTTTTTGCGCAAACGTGAGTGATTTAGAAATTAAAACTCTTATATGGTGTGAAAATCTTACAAATGGCGAGTATAAAGAAAATAAAAGCGGATTCAGAATGTCGGTCTTTTCAAGAAAAATGGACACATGATTATTTTATTGTTGAGGTGATAGGCAAGCCTGTGTGCCTAGTTTGTGGGGATGCGTTAGCTGTTATAAAAAAAGGCTAATTTGGAGCGTCATTGCAGCACAAAACATGCAAAATTATGGGCTAAAATCAAAGCTCATTCGGCAGAGCTTGAAATCACAACAAGCCGTTTTCACTAAGATTCGTGGTGACAATGACAACGTTATTCAGACAAGTTATGTAGTGAGTGAGCTAATCGCAAAGAAACTGAGGCCTCATAGACGTAGAGGGAGAGTTTGTGAAGTGAATTGCATGGTGGCTGCTGCGGAGTTAATAGCACCAGACAAAGTGAAATTGTGTTAGTTTTTCTCGGACCATCTCAGATCGTATTACTGACTTAGCACAAGATATTAAAAACACACTGAAGTGTGTGAAGTGTGTGTGAAGTGACCTTGAGTGTCTTATGCATATTATCACTGCAACATGAACTGCAGAAGATTTCCAAATTTTCTCTCTGGCTTGTGATGAGACAATGGACATAATAAATACTGCTCAACTGGCCGTTTTCGTTCGTGGAATAAATGTAGAGTTTGACATGCGAGAAAAACTGCTGTCACTGGAAGCCATGCATGGCACTACAACAGTTGAGGACTTGTATGAGAGACTTGTTCTAGCAATGAAGAAACTTGATGTAACCTTTGAAAAGTTATGTGACCTTACTACAATTTGGGTTCCAAAAAAGTTTAATTGCATTTGTAAAGAAAGAAATGAATCGTCTCAGTCTTGACCCAAATGATTAAATTATATTCCATTGCATCATACATAAAAAAGTCTCTATGCACAGTCGTTGCGTAATAACTATTATTATTATTTGTCTGGCCCGCGAATGATGATATAAATTTCCAAATGGTCCTTGGCAGAAAACAGGTTCCCCACCCCTGTCCTAAAGCAACGAGTTGGTGGTTGATACCCTTGTAGCTCCTCTTTGGAGGTTCTATAAAACTCTTTAGTGTTGTTCCTTATAAATTCTTTTTCCAGTTTTTCCACACTAGATGTGTCATATCTCTTCTTGTGGGCTCTTATGACCTTGGCAGCTTCCTTCCTTTCATTCCTGAAGCCTTCCCATTTTTCATCGGTTTTATTGGAATACCACCTGTTCCATGAATTTAAGCTCGTTTCAAATGCTTCGTCACATTTTTTATTGCACCACCTGTGTATTTCTTTTTCTTGGGGAGTTTCCCAAACCTTCAGATGCTTTGATCAAGGATTCTCCAATCTCATCCCAACCGTTCATCTCCATATCAGACAGGTTTTCAAGGTGTTTATATTTGTTTTGCTTCAGGGTCTTAGTATTCATTCTGGGCTTCTTGCTTATTCTCAGCTTGTGTGTGTTTGGTTGAAATTTCACTTTGATTTCTGAGAGGTAATGGTCTGATTCAATGTTGGCACCTTTCCTCACTTTGACGTTCAAGATGTGAACTCAAGATGTGATTCATGATCGATCTGGAACTCCCCTAGCATCGAGTTTGAAGAGACCTAAGTCTTCTTTTTCTTTGGTAGTGCCTTGAAGTATGTGGACATTAGTTTCAAGTTGAATTGTCTACAAAATGCGATAAGTCGTTCGCCATTCCTATTTGTTCTTCTACGTGCTGGATTGTATATTTGGTGGTGACGACTTGTACTGCGACCTTCATAGATCTATTGTACCTGAAATTTAAGATTCTGATGAAATTCCCAGATCAAAAAAGATTCGAAAAGAACAGAAAAGACCAAAAACAGAAGAAGGATCAGAAGAGACCAAAAAGGTTCCCAGATCTTGCAATTGCTAAGAAAGGAATCAGGACTAGAGAATCAGGATAATAAACGTTTAGAGGAAGAGGGTGGGCTCCTCTAAACGCTGGTATACTTACCCATTTGGAGCGCCTCCTCTAATCTTGATTTCTTCATTAGGAATTTCAGGATCTGGGTGGGATTGCAAAAGGACTGCAACTCCTCTGCGTTCTGCAATGGGCCCCATGTGCTGGATAGTTTCCCACAACTGCTTTATATTTTTTTTCTCTGTCCACTTGAGCATTGAAGTCTCCGAACAAGATAAAAATAAATCAACAATAATGTATGTTAAGATCAGCAGTGAGATGTTACTAGAACAGGGAAACATCAAAAGGACTGCGAAATTTAAGTATCTCGGCGAATGCATTGAACCCAACTTATCAGATAGAGCATCATTATCCAATAGAGTCAACAAGTTAGAACTAGCATATCGACTGACTAAGAACACTTACATTAAGAAATGCCTGTCGCCCAACCTGAAACTTAAGCACTACACATCAGTCTTACGATCAGAAACCCTGCTTGCTATGGAGTGTCTTTCCTTGAACCGAAGAGGTCTAGTAGAGAAATTGGAAATCAGAGATAGGAGAATCCTCAGGAAGATCCTACAAGGCGGCATAACTCTGAGCTCTACGAACATATTGAGATGCTCTCTGACTGTGCAAGGAAAAGAAGGGTAGCTTTCTATGGCCACGTTGCAAGATTGCCTCCAAACCGACTAACAAACCGTCTGTTCACCTTCTGGCAAAATAAGAAGCTTCGTACCACTTGGTTGACAGAAACCGAGAAGGATATTAAAAAACTGGGAATAACGGATCTCAAAAACAGACAGTCTGTGAAACGCACCCTGAAGGAAGTCCTTGGATTGCAGGAAAAACCTCGAAGGAAAGGTACCCCCTGGACAGAAGAGAGAAAGGAGTTACACCGGCAGAAGATGCGATAATACTGGGCAAATGTCAAAGCCCAAGAGTTGAACAAGCGTGATTCAAAATAGGCCTATTCGAAAGAAGAAGTATGTTAAGATCTTATCATTTTTAATATATTGTAGTTTGTTCTTGGGAAAAGGAATAAATAAAAAATAAGGAATAAAATCTATTCCTTTTCCCAAGAACAAACTACAATAACAACAATAATATTGTAAAAATCTGAAATCTTTTTTCTTTGAAAAACTTTGACTGAATTTTCTTGAACTGAAGTTTGTGTATAAAAAGCGAGATTTGCAAAGGAATTAGCAAAACCATACAAATCATTGGATTTGAACTAAGTAAATAATGGAATGGAATTTGCAAATATTAATTACCAGATTACTAGATTACCAATTAAAACTAAATAAATCAATTTAATACAAAACAAACTACCTGTCTAGTTTCCTGTCTACTTAACATGTACTTGGTTCTATATAATACGAACCTAGTTTATTAATTAATTATAAGTCAATAACATTCATGCAAGTTTATTGTCTCATTAAAGCCAATAGAATTATTTTTTGCAAGGAATGTGCATTTTTTCCACTCGAAGATCCGGAATAATCCGACAAAAAAAAGGCCTGAATAAAATTATCACGCAAATATCAAACGGTATAAAATAATAAGCAAGGAAAATATGTACTAAGAAAAAAACGTTTGGATTGCAAGGACTAGTTGTCCCAGCGTCTCCGTATTGCACGTGTTTATTAATCGTAATCAGACGTTCTACTCTGACCTCCTTGTCCTACCCTTCCACCCTCCTTTCACCGGCCACATAATACTTTCTCTCATCGCGCGCTCCTTATTACTCAAACGCATTGTTCTACGACCGTTTATACAACGAGTCCGTATTGTATAAATTGTAAAAAAGACCGATATTGTATAAATAAATGGTTGGTAATGTTGTTTGTTTGGGCTTCAAGTCCGTCCGGTCTGTGGTTGCGAAAATTTGCTATCGAAATTCATCGATTGTCTCGTTCGAGTGAGACGTTTTTTTATCTTTTGCTAGTTTCTCAATGGAAAGTTGACAAATCTCTTGCGCAAAACGATCCTTTTGCTGTTGTTTTGTTTGGTTGTGTGTGTGTGTGTGCGTCTGTGTGAATAAACTGGCGAAAATAGTTTTTTTTATGAATGGAAACAGCCTTGAACTATTAACCTTTTTCTAACTAAATCCTGCATTTACAAGTTGTGACGGACGGACTCACTTTTTTTTTTATTTGCAATTTAGAAATAAATATTCCTTCTAACAAACTTTCGTAACAGAATTTGATTTAATTTGACACAAGCAATTACAACTCATCTAAATACTACCTAGCTAACCTATCGTATTACCTACTCAATACATGATATTATCTATTGGATAATTCCACTAATTATTAATATTATAGACTTAGAACAGATAGATCAGCTAATCTAAGTTATCTTATTTTTGTTATAATATTATTAGTATTTGTAAATTCAATTGAAAATTTGATATTTACTTTCTCACTATTATGGACAAGTTTGTTTTTATTTAGTCTACAAGGCGTTTAATAGGTTTACGTAAAATTGAATCACTGTCTAAATATTATTTCCTATCAGTCTTCACTTAGAAAGTCATAGCTGATACTAGATAGAGAATTTTACAAATATTACAAACTAATAGATAAGACTAGTCTACTAAACTAATAGAATTCTTCTTCTGAGTCATTAACTTTTGACCGAGTGGTCGTGGTCATGGGGAATCGTCTGCTTTTTTCACTGCTGCCTTCGCCAATCTTCTCCATAGATTCCTGATGGTCGCATGGCGCGCGCATTCTGCCACAGGAGTCTCAGTGACAGATTTTATGATGTCTGTTCATCGAGTTGGTGATCGGCCACGAGGTCTGTTACCTTCCACTCTGCTCTGAATCACCAGCCGCTCCATTGAGTCACTTTTGCGGGTAAGGCTTGTCGCACACTGGATCCGCACCGCTCAGCTCACATCAGATCCGATCGGGTCCGCTCCTCTCAGCTCCGTCATTTTTCCACACATTGCTCAGCTATGTCACTTTTCCACACAATCAATCCTCACCCACCTTTCCACCGGTAGAGTTAAATATGTACTGCTATCCTGGTTGCATAAATGCCGAATATATGAAAACTTTGGTGTTGCGCCTGCGTGAACCATCCGCGAGCATCCGACCTCCTAGTATTCTTCACAAACAGATGATAAGGAGCGGAGAGGAGCGGATCGGAACCAAGTTGAGCTGAGCGGATGCAGTATGAGCGTTTCTATTTAAATACACGGGGTTTATATTTTTCTGGCCTGAAAGGCTGAGCCGAGCGGAGACGAGCGGACCCAGTGTGCGACAAGCCTAGCGTGTCCAAAGAATCTGAGGATTCGTAACTGAACACGCGACGAGATACGCTAGTCAATTTTTAATTCCTTGAGTATGGACACGTTGGTCCGGTGAGCGGCCTGGCTTATTCCCAGCATGCGTCTCCAACACCACTAGGTTTTGCGTCGACCCTTCATTCGCAAGGTCCATGTTTCCGCTCCATACAAAAATATTGGAAAAACCAGGCTGTTCATAAGGCGTATTTTGGTACTTTTTCGGCGGTTTCTCCATATCTTGTCTAGCCTTTGCGCAGCGGACCGTGTTATGGACCAACATCGTTTAATCTCGACGTAACATCCCCCGCTATTAGTAATAGTGGAGCCCA
Organism: Phosphuga atrata; assembly: GCA_944588485.1. Classification (NCBI taxonomy): domain Eukaryota; kingdom Metazoa; phylum Arthropoda; class Insecta; order Coleoptera; family Silphidae; genus Phosphuga; species Phosphuga atrata. The sequence goes on from OX155895.1 coordinate 70,319,588, forward strand.
AGTAAATCCGTAGCATGCTACTGATATCGTCCTTGGATGAAGCCAGAAGCGTTGTATCGTCAGCATACCTCAAATTAAATATGCTCGATCGATACACCTTTATCCTATTTCTTTAGAACAATACGCATAATGTATTCGGTGTAGATGTTAAAAAGTAACGGTGATAATATACATCCTTGACTGACACCGGCTTGTGTTTTAAAGGTTTCAGAGTCTACTCCTTCCAAGCGCACACATGCTGTGCCGTCCTTATAGAGCCTCTCGATCATATGTACCAAATGGCACAGAACGCCCATATCTAGCAGTACTTCCCATAATTTGGACCAGACAACGGTTTCGAAGGCTTTGCCAAAGTTGATAAAACAGATGTAAAGCTTTTCATTATACTCTCGAGCCTTTTCAATGATTTGTCTCAATATGAGTATTCGCTTCCGAGTTCCTCCCGAGTTCCTTGGACAAAACCTGCCAGTTCTAGTGCAATTTCGCTGTTGAAGTAAGCTTGAAATCTGGTATTCAATATATGCAGAAGAATTTTGCTGCTATGTGATATCAGGGAAATCAGACGATAGTTATTGCACTTTTTGGTTGGTCCCTTTTTATTGAGAGGTATAAATAGTGACTGCCCATTCCTTCGGCCATTCTCCAGACTCCCAGATCTTGGAGCAAATGCAGTGCATTATATCTACTCCAAAGCCTGCCATAGCTTTGATATCTCGTCAGTGCCCACTGCTTTACCGTTTTTGAGATGATTTATAGCGGCCCTTACCTCGTCTTTTAAAATGGGAGGTTCCCTATTTTCTGCGTCTAAGGTAGTAGGATTAAGTACACTGAGAGCATAACTTCTGCTAGAAAATTATGAACGACCGTAATCTCGCCAAACAATCTCCTGCAATCTCCTTAATTTCCCTCACCACAATATCTGCGGAGTTTTCAATAGCTCAGGTCTTTGGTTTAAACCGGTGTTTCGCAACGTGGGGCCCACGCCCCATAGGGGGGCAATTTGATTGTTAAGGGGGCAATTCGAAAATGGACCCGACGCGAGTTTAACCCTTTTGCTCCGGGCGATTTAAATGCAATGCTAGATTTCGGTGCCAAAATTGAAAGAAAAAAGCAAATTCTTAAATAATAAATATTATAAATTTCTTTTGACGAGAATTTTGAATTTTGATTTTGAATCAATGAAACAAGGTCGTCTTGAGGCGCATTTGAAGGTGAAACATAGTGCTCATATTAATTCAGATTGTATTTACTTTCAAACTTAAGAGTTTGCCATCCGTTATACGCCACAGCAAAAGGGAGTAGCAGAGAGAATGAATAGAACCATAGTAGAGAAGGCCAGATGTATGCTTCTCCAATATAAACTTGAAAACATTTTTGGTCAGAAGCAGTCCAAGCAGCAGTTTATCTGATTAATCAAAGTCCCACGTCAGCGTTGTACGGGAAAGTTCCAGCGTCGTTTTGGTTCAATGAAAAGTCCAACTTGAAGAAACTAAAGGTTTTTAGGGGCGTAGCCTTTCCACGCATTCCATCGCAAATTATAGGCGGAAAATTCGAATCTCGATCGAAGAAATGTTTCATGATTCGATTTTGCACAAATGGTTACACGTTTTGAGATCCAGAAGAGCATAAGGTTATCGTTGGATGAGATATTATCTTCAACGAATCAAAATTTTCATTCGAAGGACTGTCAAATGAAGACTGGATTGATGCAGATGTTGTAGAGGCAATAGAAGAAAAAACCGGAAGCAGTAAAAACAAGGAAGAACTCAATCAGAAATAAGACTTTGATCGCAGCAACGAGAAAACCGAACCTTTGGAAGTGAGACTTGGTAAAATAGGGACTTACGATAGCTCACAGGAGAAACAGGACAAGGCAAAAGAACGGGAAAAATCTAGTCGATCTACGAGAGGAAAGAGGCCATGTATCTGCTGGACTATTACCTGGACGATGAAACAGAACATTATGTCATCCTGACGCTGCACGCCGAAGTTTTCGTGGAAGATGTACCGAGCAACTATGAGGAAATCGTCACTCGTGTGTCGAAGACAAAGATCAATGGATGGACGGAGTCGCCGAAGAAATAAGCGCACTTGAGGAAAACGAAACTTGGGAATTAACACCACTTCCCGAAGGAAAATACACACTCAACAGCAACTGGGTTTTCTAGGTTAAGCGCGCGAACATCGAGCGCTACAAGACTAGACTTGTAATCAAGGGATGTGGGCATAAATATAGTTTTGACTACGAAGAAACATATGCCCCATTGGCAAGACTTACGACGCTGAGAATCCTATTATCCGTAATCGTCGATAAGAACTATGCAGTCTACCACATGGATGGTTAAAATGCATTCCAACACGTTGAAATTCAGGAGTAGTTGTATATGTCGTTCCTCGGAATCAACATCGAACGGACTGACGAGGGTTTTAGCTTGAATCAAAAGAATTACTTCCGAAAAATGCTGAAATTCTTTGAGATGGAAAACTGCAATCCATTTCGTATGCCGATGAAAACAATACCGATACCGAACAGCGAGAAGAAGCTCGCCGACGACAAACTCTGCCGAGAACTTGTTGACGACAAAATCTGACCTGAACTACGCTCAAGTATTTCAGCAGATATCAACATTCGACGTCAGGATTCCCGAGAAAAAACTTGGCAGCTGCCAGCGGGGACTACCTCCCGGTTTTTGGACGGTTTTGGTTGTGACTGGTCTACAGACTCTACTATTAGCGTCGTAGCATTTTGACACAGAACTTCTAGCGATTCATCTGAGTTAAGAGGACCATTGTTGTTTTTTGTCTTGTATTATTTTCTGAAACGACTCTCCAAACGACTGTCTTGAATATGTAATCGATTGAATTGCTCTTTTTGATTGAATTGCGTAACTTTAACTTTAGACTACAAATCAGGAGTTGATGAGCCGTGAGACAGTCTGCTCCTGGTAGAGTGTGGGCATTGAAAATCGAACTTCTCCATCTTTCTCGGTTCATTATGTAGTCAATTTGGTTTTTATGTAGGCCGTTAGGTAATATCCAAGTCCAGAGTCTCCTTGGATGATGTTTAAAGACAGTGTTCATAATGGTCAACTCATTTTTCGCAGCAAATTGTATACGGCGGTCACCTCTATCACTCCTGACACCTACTCCATACTGCCCAACTATGTTACGCAATCCTGAGTCCATTTTAGTGTCACCAACTTCAACATTAAAGTCACCTGGAATAGTGACGAGTTCTTTTTTTAGAATCTTGGAAATACAGGTTCCTATTTGTGCGTAGAATTTTTCAATAACATCATCAGATGCGGTGGAGGTGGGCGCATAGGCCTGTGTTATATGGAGCGGAATGGGTGTTGCACTGAGTTTAATAGATATTAGGCGATCGCTAATAGTATTATAGCCCAAAACCGATTTGTTCCATTGTTTGGGAAGAATTATGGCTACTCCTGCAAAGCTATTATCATCATTTCCTGACAAATATATAGTATGTTTCTCAGTATCCAAATGGCCTCTCTCATTCCAGTGGGTCTCCGCGATTCCTGCGATGGTACTTTCCTCACTTTCCAAAATGTCAAGCTTGCCCTTCTCGAGCAGACCCCGTTCCAAGTCGCTACGCGAGTCTTGTTGCGTAGTTGTAAATGTTCTCTTTCAGTAGCATCCATGCCATGAGTTGCCTGACATGCTCATAGCCGGTAACCAATTTCACAGGTCCCGGAAAACCCCTGGCGTCGGTCGCTACGTGGATCGCTCAGCACAACACTTTTCTTTTTAGACGACATTTCATTTACACTAATAGAATAGACTAAACTAGTTGTCCTAACTACTCTTCCTAACTGCCTTGCCTGAATCACAAGCATCTTGCCATCGCTATAATCATTTCCCCAAGATATCGCTGTATATGCTTCAAAATGTTTGTCCATCTCAACATCCCATTCACATTAAGGTTATCCACGTCTTGTTCTTTCGATCTCAACATTATGTTCACTAATGTTGTCAATTCCAGTTCTGATTGTGTCTGGTCGCATTGAAAAATATTGTGATAGACACTATCTGTGCAGCCACAGATTGTCTGCTGTGCTGATGATGTTAGAGGTGTATTCTTAAAAGGAACCATTTCCGCTGAGTGCCTGGGTCATATGATAGCTAACCTCTGCTAACCTATGGTAACCCATGGTTCAATCTGTGGGATCAGAAGCCTAGTCCACGACCCGAATTTCTCATTGCTTCACGTCCTTTTTCATTTTGTAACCGTTTGTGCCCTAGCGTTTTTCTTTGCTTTTGCCTTGTTTGTCCATGTTGAATCATTTTTTGCTCCATGGAGCAAGACACTTCCCTCAATAGTGTGCTCTATTGGCGCGATACTAGATATCACGAGTACCGCATCTTTTGATATCAACCTATATGCGCCGCAAATTCGTATTGCCATTTTTCGTTAGAGGGAAGTTTTTGATTGATTATTCCATACCGTTAACCCATATCGGCCTACAGGATGATAGAATGCAGCAGATAGAATACATCAGCTAGCAATCTTCTTTTGTTTCTTTTCTGGAGCCCCTACTTTAGACTCTAATTTTCCTAAGGCCTTGGTTGTTTTTAAGGCTTTAGTCGTCACTTGTTTGATTATGAATTATGGGTCCCATCTTCCTTTGGTCCGTAAGGAGAGCAGCTTCTGTTTTCTCTGCTGCCCGCTTAACCTTTTGTTCTCCAGTTAGCCACAATTTTAATAGCCATGTTGGCTCTGTTCATCAACCCATCCTTCGGACTAGACAGAGACCATCGATATATCAGAGACCATAAAAAATATGTCAAAATCCCTGATGTCAATTTCCACGGCATCTGCCTCGAGTTTCTTGCTCCGGGAAAAGTTATCAAACTATTTATAAAACATGTTAGGTCTGCTAGCTAGAGAAGGAAGAGTATAGGGGAAAAAACACTTCCTTGCGGAATACCCATATTTGTACTTGCCGGTATTCAGATTTAAATGTTTTATTCATGACAGTTATTTCGACACATTGCCTTCTGTTTTGAAGAAATTATTTTTTTCCAACTAATCTAATCCAGTCTTGTCTCTCTTGTCTTGTCTGTCTAGTCTTGTCTGTATAGTTTTGTCTGTCTAGCAAAATCAAATCAAATCAACTTTATTGGTCCAAACAAACATTTAAACATTGCACATAGGACACGTCATTCATATAATCATTTATGTTATAGGAACATTTATGTATTAGCAGATGCTTTAGCTCGCGTCTGAAGGATTTGTAGTAGGTTTCCTCCCTTAAAGTTGCAGGAAGCTTGTTGTATATTTGGATACCAAATTTGTGTGTAGGTGCTTTGCTACATATAGATAAGTTGGAGATTGGCGTGTGTAATTTATTATTTTGTCATGTTACATGTTCGTGAAGATCCTTATTCTTCGCTTTGTGTATGTTCCTGTATATGTAGCAAGCCACTCCCCAAATGTAAATACAGGGTACTGTTAATAGGTTAAGAGCGATGAAATATGTTTTGCAGGATTCTGAGGGATCGATACCCACGATGGCTCTTACTATTGCTCTACAAATGTAAGTGTTCCGCAAGGAAGTGTTCTTACCCCTACACAGTTCCTTCTCTAGCTAGCAGACCTTATACGTTTTATAAATAGTAATCACTGCACCATATATGCAGAAGATTCTAGCTTTCTCGTATCGGACATTTCAAGAAATCAGACTCAAATATTCTATACAAGATGTAATTATATTGTCCAATGAATAAATTATCTCTAATAGAAGCCTACAAATCACTGAGCAAAATCGTAAACTGGTTTTCCAGTCACAATCTGTTCATTAATTGTAGCAAAACAGAATAGGTAATTTTTCAAACTCAAAGAAGCTCCCGAGCAGAAAACATCTTCATCGAAATTGATAACCTTTAAATAAATCGAGCTCCGGTTAAAAAGTTCCGTAGACTACAAATTGAGGAATCCTTAACATCGAATTTGTGAATTGTCTGGCCAATTTGTCTACTTGATGTAATAGGGAAGTTGCTAGAACAAATGGTAGTAGGAAGGATAAAATAGGAGCTTAGGAAAGATAAATATCTATCCAGAAGGCAATTCGGCTTCAGGGAGGGACTCTCAACTGTAGGCGCAATAATGAGAGTACTAAAGGTGGCAGAAGTGGCTGCGAGGGAAAAGAAGAATTTGCGCACAATTAACTTTAGACGTTAATAACGCCTTCAACTCCGTCGCTTGGAAAAATATTGTAAGAATTAATAGCAAGAGTCTTCCCACCAGATCTCCTGAAGCTCGTAAGCAGCTACCTCTGCAAACGAAAAATTATTATAGAGACAGAGGGCAAAAGCGTAGAAAGACAAATCTACAGTTGTGTTCCACTAGGCTCAGTAATGGGACCAACTTTGTGGAACATCCTGCATGATGGAGTCCTTAGACTGAAGTTGCCAGAGGGAGTGGAAGCTGTCGGTTTCGCCAACGACTTCGCCCTCGTCGTCACCAGATTATCAGAAAACTATGTTATCAACATGGCAAACAAAGCCATAGCACTAATAGACAACTGGTTGGAGAAAAAACAGCTAAAGCTCGCTCCAGAAAAGACGGAACCGGTTTTATTGAGAGGAAGAATGCAAATAGGACCAGTGACATTTAAAATAAAAAGCAAAACAATAATACCACAGGAGGCCATTAAATACTTAGGCGTAACTATAGATAAACATCTCTCCTTTCGATAGCAGATTGTTCTTGCGGCTGGGAAGGCATTAAAAACCTCAGCAGCATTTGGAAAACTTATGCCAACTGTAGGTGGTCCTAACAGCACCAAACGAAAGCTCTTGTGTTCAATTGTCGACTTTGCCAAGCTCGTCGCAGCGCCTATCTGCAAGCGAACCATGGAGAGAGCAAATCTAAGGCAAAAACTGCAATCCATTCAACGCAAAATGGCGCTGCGCGTCTCCAGCGCATATAGGACCGTCTCAGGTGACGCTGTTCTCGTTATTGCGGGAACAGCTTCTATAAAATTTCTCTTTACACAGAAAGGAGCAGCGAAAACCAAAAGGAACTGTAAAACTACCAATAAATACCATCCTCGAGATAGCCAAGGAATTATTCCCTACTCATCCTAAACCAAGCTGGGAGCAACCGAAAGTCACAAAAATTCCGCTATTTACCGAGGAAGAATTAATCGCTGCAACCAAGCGTCTGTCCCCCGAAGCCATCAAACTATTGGTAAAAACCTCCCCAGAACTAGTACTGAATCTTAAATGAAAACCTACTAACTGGCACCTTTCCAAGTAGATGGAAACAAGCGAAGCTTGTTCTCATTAAAAAAGGGAACAAGCCAATAGGCGAACCTTCTTCCTATCGCCCTTTATGTGTACTAGACGTAGCTAGTAAACTACTAGTACAACTGCTCGAAAGTCGGCGTAAAAAAGAATTGAAGAATGGATTAAACCTCTTGGAGAACCAGTTTAGCTTCCGGGAAGGCAAATCAACTTTTGACGCAATAAAACAGGTCATAGATATCGCTAAAAAGGCCAAAGTAGGCACCAAAAGAACTCGGAAAATATGTGCCCTAGTTACTATTGATATTCGTAACGCTTTCAATTCCGCTGTTTGGCAAGACATCTTGGAAGAACTAACAAGAAGAAATATATCTCCGTACCTACTGCGAATGGTTCGCAGCTACTTCGAGGGCCGCAGTGTCATACTTCAAGCCGAACAAGATACGCTACACTACAACGTCACTAGTGGTCTACCCCAGGGCTCTGTATTGGGACCGACACTGTGGAACGTACTTTACGATGGAGTACTTCGGCTGGAGCTACCTGAAGGGACAAGCTAACAGGCTTCGCTGATGATCTTGCACTAACAATCGTCGGAAAAACAGAAAAGGGTATTATGCTAAGGGTCAATCAAGCAATCAAACAAATTGTCTGCTGGATGGAGTCAAAATCACTGCGCATAGCTCCTGAAAAAACTGAAGCAGTTCTGTTGACGGGATACAGAAAACTTGCACACATCTCCTTCCAAGTACTGGATTCAGAAATCAAACCTAAAGCAAACATCAAATATCTAGGAATTATAATCGACAAGTGTTTGTCTTTTAAAGAGCATTTTAATATGGCAGCAGAGCGAGCAGTAAAAACCACGTCTGCCCTCGAAAAACTTATGCCCAATGTTGCAGGGCCTAGGAGCAGCAAACGCAGGTTGCTCAGCGCAGTTACCCAGTCTGCGATGTTGTACGGTGCCCCTATCTGGGCGGAAGCCACTAATAGAAACAATATTGGAAAACTAGCAGCTTATCAGAGAAAACTGGCTCTGCGTGTATGTAGTGCCTATAGGACAGTGTCCGGAGATGCAGCGTTAGTTATCTCAGGCATTCCGCCAATAGACTTGCAAATCAGGCTAAGGAAATACCTATATTATACTTCCAAAGACGACATAACAAGAAACAAGGCAAATGATAACCTCTTAAGGGAATGGCAGGAAGCGTGGAATATGACACCAAAAGGCGAGTGGACATGGATACTCATCCCCAATATAGAGACTTGGTACGGACGAAAACATGGAGAAATAAACTACCACCTAACCCAAATACTCACGGGCCATGGGCGCTTTAAGGAATTCCTCCACAATATCGGGAGGACATCAGATCCAGACTGTATATACTGCGGACAACTAGACAACGTAATCCATACACTATACGATTGCCCGAGATGGGACAAAGAACGCAAGGATATAGCAATAGATCCAAGGAATAAAATTGAACAAATGCTACAATCACAAGAAGACTGGGACACTATAAACAGAATGATCCACAAGATCCTATCCCAAAAAGAAGCTGATGAACGTCTCTGGAAAAAGAGGAAAAGAACCTACACAGCTACCAATCCCAGCTACCATGTACTGCGATAGAAGACACAAACACATTTAACATATTTTATTGTAAATTAATTTTATTGTATTAAAATAATATGACAACTGACACCCTGAATGTAAATGCTACAAGCGGTCCCAGAGTGTTCAGGGTTAAAATAAAAAAGAAAAAAAAGTCTTGTCTGTCTAGACTTGTCTGTCTAGTTTTGTCTGTCTAGTCTTGTCTGTCTAATCTTGTCTGTCTAGTCTTGTCTGTCTAGTCTTGTCTGTCTAGTCTTGTCTGTCTAGTCTTGTCTGTCTAGTCTTGTCTGTCTAGTCTTGTCTGTCTAGTCTTGTCTGTCTAGTCTTGTCTGTCTAGTCTTGTCTGTCTAGTCTTGTCTGTCTAGTCTTGTCTGTCTAGTCTTGTCTGTCTAGTCTTGTCTGTCTAGTCTTGTCTGTCTAGTCTTGTCTGTCTAGTCTTGTCTGTCTAGTCTTGTCTGTCTAGTCTTGTCTGTCTAGTCTTGTCTGTCTAGTCTTGTCTGTCTAGTCTTGTCTGTCTAGTCTTGTCTGTCTAGTCTTGTCTGTCTAGTCTTGTCTGTCTAGTCTTGTCTGTCTAGTCTTGTCTGTCTAGTCTTGTCTGTCTAGTCTTGTCTGTCTAGTCTTGTCTGTCTAGTCTTGTCTGTCTAGTCTTGTCTGTCTAGTCTTGTCTGTCTAGTCTTGTCTGTCTAGTCTTGTCTGTCTAGTCTTGTCTGTTTTAGTTAATATTTCAACAACAATAAAACAAACAATAATGTTCCCTCGTAACGTTGTCTTTTATGTAACGAGGTGAAAGCTTTTCGTTTTTTGCATTTGTAGGACGAAATATTGTTCTTCTTAAAAAAAATATGTATGTGTGATATTCCTTTCCCATTGGACATTTTACAATAACGATTTCTTGTACGTGAACGCAATAGTTAAAAAAGTATCGTTATTTAATAACGAGGGAAGGAACGTCGTTGCGTCACTGCACGCATTTTTTCACTTTCTCTAAACATTGCAAAAAATAATATACGATATATATATATATATATATATATATATATATATATATATATATATATATATATATATATATATATATGTATAGTTGAAGATTATTTTCATAGATTATCGCTCAGATTCGTTGCCTGTTCATGCATAATACCCGGAGAGAGAAAAAATAGATACTTTTAAACTAGTTTTAAATTAATTTAGAAGGAAAAAAAATGTTGAAGAAAGTGGAGATTTTATCTACGAAAAGAAATCTTCTTGAAATTTTGTTTAGGCTTCTATGAAATGTCAAGAATCTTCTGGAATATTAATATATTGGACCTCAAATTGATGTAAACCTAACAAATTTCTACTGAATGAGATTAGATGAAGAAACATCTAATACACAGATGTTAATGAACTTTATACTTAACAGATAAGATTAGACAGACAAGACTAGTACATACACATAAGACGATATACACATATACATTACTACATAAGACGAGACTAGTGGATTAAGTAACAGATAGCGTGGAGTAGGTGAAAATTATCATTTATAAAATATCATTTGTAAAAGTTCGAATGGTTTTCGGTGTAGTTGTGTGGGGAAAGAAAGAACCTGCCATAAAGACAGCAGTAATATATTCTCTAATCTCTATCGTCAATTTCCACATGTTGGCTTGTTCGTCTTGTATTTGTCACGATGATGCAGAACCGGAGTGGAGTCTGGCATCCTTGTCCCGTGCTCGTTCCCGGAGTGTTCTTCCATGGGACGTGACAACGCAGCGGCACTCCTACGAGAGCCTGATATCTGAAGCGAAGCTCAAAAAACAACAAGCTTGAGTTATGCAGTGATCAGGCTCTCTCATGGCTGTGCTGCTCGCTTCTGCTTTTCTCTGTATCGATCCTAAACCTCACTTACCAAGTATCTGCTGGCCTTTTCTAAAACGGCTCCGGCATCACGCAGACCGTTATCCTTGTTTCACTCGGAGCTGTGTGGATTAGAGGCGAAGGTATGCCGTGCGGCAACTTTAGCCTTCTCTGCTCTATATAGTATATGGTTACGTGCCAGCGGTTGCGCGCATCCTTGTTTAATTCCTAGCGAAGGACACAGCCGAAGAAAGGAAACGAGACGATACGTGCGGTGTGCGTCCGACGAGGACGGGGATGGAGACTTGTTACCTTTTTCAGAGGCCGCCCAGACGCGCGTTATTGTCTCTCAGATTTACGTGCTTGAAATACTGAACATCCACGGTTATTAGATACAAGTACTCGCCTTAACTAGAGTCAACAATATCTCTCGAAATTAAATATTCTTCCACACAAACTCACTTTTACTCGTACAAAATCGTATTAGCTACCTGTGAAATCATCCTATCACCAACAGGTATCCATAAATCATCGCAGGTACATCTATCTATCAATTTAAATCTACGATTAGACATGGGCGTTCTCGACGGCCCATCCCAACCATGTGCGCGCACCTCTTATTAAATAATACTTACTTTTACCACCATCTATCTCTCATAAATTAATCCGTCTTCAATTACACTTACCACTCTCGATTAATACTTTACACCTTCAAATCTAATTCAATATTCAACTAATTCATTCCTAAGATAACAATCAAAATAAACTGCTCTGTAAACATTAAAGGTAACTTGTCTGTTTAGTCTTGTAGGTTTAGTCTTGTCTCTCTAGTCTTGTCTGTCTAGTCTTGTCTGTCTAGTCTTGTCTGTCTAGTCTTGTCTGTCTAGTCTTGTCTGTCTAGTCTTGTCTGTCTAGTCTTGTCTGTCTAGTCTTGTCTGTCTAGTCTTGTCTGTCTAGTCTTGTCTGTCTAGTCTTGTCTGTCTAGTCTTGTCTGTCTAGTCTTGTCTGTCTAGTCTTGTCTGTCTAGTCTTGTCCCTCTAGTCTTGTCTGTCTAGTCTTGTCTGTCTAGTCTTGTCCGTCTAGTCTTGTCTATCTAGTCTTGTCTGTCTAGTCTTGTCTCTCTAGTTTTGTCTGTCTAGTCTTGTCTATCTAGTCTTGTCTGTCTAGTCTTGTCTCTCTAGTTTTGTCTGTCTAGTCTTGTCTATCTAGTCTTGTCTGTCTAGTCTTGTCTGTCTAGTCTTGTCTGTCTAGTCTTGTCTGTCTAGTCTTGTCTGTCTAGTCTTGTATGTCTAGTCTTGTCTGTCTAGTCTTGTCTGTCTAGTCTTGTCTGTCTAGTCTTGTCTGTCTAGTCTTGTCTGTCTAGTCTTGTCTGTCTAGTCTTGTCTGTCTAGTCTTGTCTGTCTAGTCTTGTCTGTCTAGTCTTGTCTGTCTAGTCTTGTCTGTCTAGTCTTGTCTGTCTAGTCTTGTCTGTCTAGTCTTGTCTGTCTAGTCTTGTCTGTCTAGTCTTGTCTGTCT